>APFE030516833.1:92228-115937 GCA_000404065.3 Pinus taeda | reverse complement strand
ATAAAACCTATTCTTGAAAATGGGCGAATGGATTCACTTAAATAAAACCTATTCATGAAAATGGGCGAATGGAAGGTTCTAACTCCTAATTTCAAGGGCTAAATTTACCTTTTGTACCCTCTCCCTTAATAAAAGGTGGGCTATTTGAGGTGATTTGTAAAAATGTAGTATGATACAAAATATTCGCCCACTAAAAATTTAAAACCCCTTAATTTCGCCAAAGAGCGAACATTCGCCCCTAAAATTTTCTATGGCCTCAGTGGAATAGAGGTTGTAAGGTTTTGGTACCCACTCATGTTATTCAGCACGGGTGGCGGAGGGCTTCAAGTAGTCCACGATGTGTGGGGGTAATGGGATAAGTTGGTGTGGAGTGGAGGCAACGAGCTATAACGATGGACCCAAAAGAAATACATACATTAGGCCCTAGCTCCAAACATGTGCATGTTGAATATAAACATTAATATCAATGGAGTTAGCATAGGAGTAAACTATGCGTAAGGGGAAATCAAATAGGGTATAGTAAAGAGCCATTACTAGATGTGCCTCCGATAGCATAATCAAAGAACTATAAAAATGTTTTACATTAGCATTGAACTAGTAAATGAGATTTACCACAGATTTTATAACCATAAGAGATAAGAATATGAATTAGAAATACTTACACCAAGTAAATATGGTATATAGGCGAAGTAAGGAGTGAGAGGATACCCAACGGGTTATATAGATAATGCAATTGAGTCATTTAATATATAGCTAAGAAAAAAAATATAGTAGCATGGGTGAAAAAGTCTTGCAACTTAGTATGTGACACATGAACTAACTTATTTATTCAATCATAATTACAAAACTTATTTATTCAATCACAATTACAAGTGGTTTTAATGGTAGTTAAGATTAATTTTACATAGCTATATATTCTATATAATGTTATGCAATGTTTGTTAAGAATTCCCCTAGAAAGTTTCCCCCTTGAGGAGGAGAGGAAACATAGCTATCTTTTTTTATTATGAAAACACATTTCTCATAGTTTACTTATTTTATCTTACTTTCTTCATTTTAAATCACATTTAATGTGATTCTAAGCTACATTTTGTCTCATTGCTTTAATGTTTTAGGGTTGATTATATTACTAGTGTGAGAGATTTTTCTTCTTCAACTCTAAAAATTGCGACTTCCATATTACTTTGGATTTCCATGTGGCAAACCAATAAATTTTGTGTATCTATTATGTAGCTTTTCTTTTACAAATCACTAGTCAAATAAGAAAAAAAATCTAAAAACTCAATATATTCCAAAACAAATATGTGTGTGTGTGTGTGTGTGTGTGTGTGTGTGTCATAATTAACCCTTTGTAATTTTATATATGACAATAAGTTAAAGAGTTTAGAATGAATGTAATTATAAGTTATTAGAAAATAAATATTAGAATATATATTAAAAAATGTAGTATCAGGAACATAATATAAATTTCAACACTATTTAAAAAAAAAATTGATTGAAGTTTTTGAAATTGAGGATTTAGTTGTCAATCTCAAGGATTTTGGTGCTTTTTTGGGTTCTTGATGGTGCTTGGGCAACCAAGAAAGGCTCACCCATCAGAAACATCTAAGTGATTGGACAATAGCTCTCATGCGAGGCAGTAACTCCACAAATAAAAAAACTGATTAGTGTATTATTCCACAAGGTAGATCTTCATTATATACATAAGGGGGAGACTATTCAGTTCATCTCACGATGACTGTTCATATTTCTAATTTATTTATTTACATAAATTCACCCAATCACAAGGATTAGGTGTCGACATTCCCCCCCTTTATCTAAAGGGATGTTGGTGAGTCCAAGCATCATTCTGAATCATTCAAGCTTTTCTCTTCCAAGTGCTTTCGTGAAAATGTCTGCAATTTTCTCATTTGTGGAACAATGACGGAGGTGGAACTTTCTGGACTCAACATGGTGTCGAATCAGATGATATTTAGTATTGATGTGCTTTGTTCGATCATGGAACTTTGGGTTCTTGGCCAACTTTATTGTAGAGGTATTGTCAATCATGAGTGGAGTTGATTGTACATGTTTCACCTGCAAATCTTCAAGAATTTTCTTGAGCCACACAATTTTGTTTGTTGCTTCAACTACTGCCACGTATTCTGCTTCTATTGTGGAATCTGCTCGAACTGATTGTTTGCGTGATCTCTAGGAGACAGCTCTTGATCTAAGACTCATAGCATATACTGAAGTTGATACCCCAGTTTCTTTGTCTCCATTGAAGTCTGAATCAGAGTATCCAATCAAACTAAAGTCGTCCACCTGTGTACACTTGATTCCAAAGTCTTGAGTTCCCTTCAAGTACCTTAGAACTCTTTTTGCAGTGGACCAATGTCCCTCACAAGGCTTTTGCATAATCCTAGAGAGAATTCCAACAACAAACGAAATGTCTGGTCTGGTAGTAGTTAGGTAGTCGCGACTTCCTACAAGCTGTCTATACTTTGTTGCATCCTCTAATTCTTTTCCTTAAATAGATGTGAGCTTTAATTTTTGTTCCATTAGAGTAATAAGAGGATTGCACTCTCTCATGTGAGGCCTATTCAATAGATGTCCAATGTATTTCTTTTGAGAAAGAAATATGGACTTTGGATGTTGGGTTACTCAATGCCAAGATAGTAATGAACATAGCCCAAATCAGTCATTTCAAAACTTTTCCACAATTCCTTCTTTATGGATGCAATGTAGCTTTCATTGTTCCCTATCATCAAGAGATCATCTACATATACCACAAGATATACAACTATTTTTCCAACTTTCTTGAAAAATAAAGTTGCATCATCAAGATCAAAATGTTTGAAATTGAGTTTGAGAAGATGCTCAGTTAGTTTTTCATACCAGGCTCATGGTGCTTGTTTGAGGCCATACAATGACTTCACAAGTATACTTTATGTTCATGTCCTTTCACAACAAATCCTTCAGGATGTGACATAAAAACATTCCCTTTTAGATCTCCATTGAAGAAAATAGTTTTTAAATCCAGTTGATGGACTTGCAAACCATTCTGAGCTCCTAGTGCAAAGAGTGTCCGGATGCTAGCCCATTTTGCTGTGGGGACAAAATTCTCCTCATAATCAACCCCTTCCTTCTGTGCAAAACCTTTTGCCACAATCCTATCTCTGTGCTTGTCAGGTGAGGCATCACATTTATACTTGTTCTTGTAGACCCATTTGCAGCCAATTGGTTTGGTTCCTAATGGGGGATCAACCAGCTTCCAAGTGCCATTCTTTATGGGGGAATCATACTCATTTTGCATCGCTTATTTCCATTCATAATGAGAAGCAGCTTCTTTGAAGGAAGTTGGATCAAAATCTGTAGAAAAGTTCAATTCGCAATCATAAGAAACATCCATATCAACAGGTGAATTAGAGTCATCCACATCACCTCCATTTTGCCAGTTTGAATTTTTGGTTCCTGCCTCTCCAACTTCATAAAGATGAACACTTTCAAGTGTCTTTGTCACCCACTTTGGGGGACCTTTTTTAGATGGTCCAGGCTGCTCCACTGATTTAGTTGGGACTGAATCAAGATTGAGTCTCCCAATTCTATCAATTACATCACTTAAAGCATCATCCGTTGTTGGAGTTTCGTGCGAGGGAAGAGTGTTCTTCAGAAGAAGATTCCACATGTTGATCTAGTATAAGAATCCCCCCTTCAAGATGTGGAATCTGATTATCAAATTCTTGAAATGATTTTTCTTTTGCGAATCTATCCAAGCGATCAAGTTGTCGTTCAATAACATTCTCAGTTTTGGATGATTCAAGGAAAATTACATCTCAAGATACAACAAACTTCTTATTTACTTCATCATAGAGGCGGTATGCTTTGGAGGTGTTTGAATACCCCAAGAAGATACACTTACAACTTTTAGCACCAAGTTTGTTTCTATGTACCTTTCGTATCAAGGCATAATAGGTGGAGCAAAAGACCCTGAGAAGCTTTACCGAAGGAACATGTCCGTACCACATTTCATAAGGAGTCTTGCTTCTAATAGCATTAGATGGACATCTATTATTTATATATGTAGCACAAAGAACAACATCAACCCAAAACATTATATTTACATTCTTGAATAAGACCATGGATCTTACCATATTTAAGATTGTCCTATTCATTCTTTTAGCTACACCATTCTATTGGGGATTATAAGGCACAATTGCTTGATGTTTGATCCCATGTTGGTGAAGATAGTTTTCAAATTCATTTGATGTGTATTATTTTCCATTATGAGTGCAAATAGACCTAATATGAGATTGTGCATCATTTTCAATCCATTTATGAAAATTCTTGAATGTTTGAAAAGCATCAGATTTGTTCTTCAATAAATAAAACCAACACATTCTGGTGTAGTCATCAATAAATGTCATGATATATTTATTTCCATTTGTAGAATAAACATGCATTGGACCACATAAATCTGAATGAATGAGTTCAAGTTTCCTATGTGCTCTTGAATGTGAACCATGAAAATACTGTTTGCTATGCTTTCCTAGAATGCAAGCATCACATTGCTTAAGTTTTCTAGGAATTGTAGGCAAACCAACAACACCATTTTTCTTTAATAAGCTGAGACTGTCATAGTTCAAATGTCCAAATCTAGCATGCCATAATAAACTTGATGGAAGTGTACCTTCTTCATGATGAGAATTGTATGAGAAATGTTGTGCATGAGCAGATGTTCCTTGCAGTTTGAGAAGCCTTTCTTCTTCTATTCCCCTCATGACAAGTGAGTGGTCAGATTCTTTTCTTACATCAAGCTTTCCATCAAACATATGAATGGAGTGACCTTGCTGGCGGACCAAGGACATCAAGTTTCTCTTGAGTTGTGGGAGATATAGAACATGATCCAGAAGAAAGTCTGGAAGACCAGGCAGTTTAAGCCTGATTGTGCAAAGCCCTGATGGCTTGATTTTTGATTGATCTGCAAAGTATACTGTTCCATCAGCATTGTCAGTGAAATCTTCAAAAAAATCTTTTCTATGAGTCATGTGGCAGGTTGCTCCTGAATCAAGCAACCAATCATTTTTCCATGAAGCAAGTGAAGCATTAAACAAATCTTCATTTACTCCAATATTACATTGTGCCTCAACATAATGAGCGGATTCAGGTGCTTTACCTTTGTCTGTATCATCAGTTTTACCTTTTTGTTGGTTTCTTTTCTGCTCAATTTTGTCCCATGGTAACTTGCATGTAGAGGCATCATGTGATCCATTTCTTTTGCAACATATGCAATGCAAATCTGCCTTCTCTCCTTGAGAATGTCTGCCCCCCCTGCCTCTGAAATATCTTCCTCTTCCTCTTCGACCACCTCTTCCTTTTGTAGAATCGTAAGCAGGATGCTTTTCTTTATGAGCAAGGCACGCAACTTCTTCAGAAGATTCAAGGGCTGTCTTCTTTCCAAAAGCTTTCTCTCTTTCAGCAAACTTTTTCACAAGAGAGTCAAAGGTTATATCTTTGAGATTTCCATTTGCTTGCAATGACTCAAGATAATTGGAGTAAGTAGGATAAAGTGCCTTGAGAAAAGCAATAAGAGGAATATCCAATTCAACCTTAGTGGATTTGATATCATGCATTATAGACTTTACTTCAGATGCAAGAGCAAGAGGATCATTATTTTGCAGTTCAAGAGTGAAGAGTTTAATCATGAGTTGAACAACTTCAAGTGCAAAATGTGAATCATAGAGTTCTTTCAGCTTTTGTAAAGCTTCAAAGGCAGTTGAATATGAAAAAATATGGCGACTCACCTCTTCATTTACAAATGCTGCGATTAATGCATAAGCCTTGCTGTTCTTGTTTTCCCAAATGACGAGCTCTTTGTCTGAGGTAGGCTGTACTGGGTCATTGTCTCCTTCTCCAACACACACTCCTTTCCACAACTCATTGAAAATGAGGGTGTGTTTTATCATCTGGGATCATTTAGGATAGTTCTCCTTGCCTTTGAGAACTATTCCCACCATAGATATGATTGAATGCATTGTAAAATCCAAGAGCTGTAAAGTACTTCTGCTGCTAAAAGAAAATTGATTCTGATATCAAAATGTATTCTGGCCTCAAATAATATATTAAACACAGTCAGACATAGGAGCGTTAACTATGTTAGTCACTTTGAAAATAACTTTATGGAAACAACACTATGGTAGTCCAAACAACACTATGGTATAATACATATGTATGTATTATCAAATAATACAAACATTATACCTCGCTGCCCTAAAAATATTCACCGCATATATGCCATGTCCATCATATAAAAGGTAATGTGAAAAAAGGCTAACACACATATATTGTTACCATTTAAAAGTACCATTCAAGCATAGATCCACTTCAATCTCTCCATGACGAGACTCCGGAAAACCGCCAAAAATTACAGAGCGAGCAATCTAGGGCCAGACCGCTAAAAAGTTTGACAAAAACAAAATAAAATCACAGATAGGGATCGAGTCATGAGTGCAACATTGGCGAGTTTCCATACAAGCCAGAAATTCACAGATTTCAATCAAATCGGTGCACTAAATGCAGGAAAAAAAACCCAAAACTTCGATTTTTTTTTTAATACTTATACCGGTCAAGCTGCTTACAACCAATACACCTCGTTTCTATGTGTAGTTCATTGTTTAATATTTGTTGTTCTAGAAAATGATATATGTACCATGTACAGCCTCACATCGGTGGTTCCTTCTGGGCAAATTTCCTGATCTCCTTAACGGCCTTTGGAACCATTTTCTTAAACATGCAACCATGGAGGCGCCACAGCGTTGTCAGGATTCTCCAAGCACTTGGGTTCATGCCTCTCTCACATGCACTTGGGTTCACGCCTCACCCCACAGCGTTGTCAGGATTCTCCATGCACTTGAGTTCACGCCTCACCCAACCAGTTCAGCCGCTTTCACATGAAAACAGAACCTGAATGGTCTTTGATTAGAACAAGATGTACGCAGATGCATTGGAAATACAGGCGGGGGCGTAATGCATATTAGGTTTATGTTGCAACAGGACAATGTTCCATAAAATATGTGACAACATCCAGCATCCAGCGTTCAACTGTGTGTGCGGAATAGGAAAACACTAATAATTATCATGAAACGCTTGGAAGTCAGGACAGTATGGAGGAGCAGCGTGTTATGGATAGAGCAGCACTGGAAGGGAATATGGTAGAGGCAGTGCATTATGGACAGAGCAACGCTAGAAGGTAACTCAGGACTGTACCATGTCAGGACAGGACAGAGGAGTTACAAGAGCATAATAGCTAAAACAAGGAGTTGGCTCTGATACCATGTCAGGCCAGGCAATAACTCCATTAGGCAGAAAAACTGATTCGTTTATTCCATTAGGTATGTTATTGTTATATACAAAAGGGTGTGACTATTCAGTTCATCTCCTGATGACTTTTCACATTCCTAATTTAATTATTTACATGAATTCACCCAATCGTGAGGATTAGGTGTCAATAAATGAAATGAGTTTCATTGGAATAAATTTGCTAAAAAACATTGACTCTAGACTTCGCCAAGTTTTCCTAGAAAATGCTAGCACTTTTTTTGGTGGGATGTCAGTTATATTGGTTAGTGATTTGGGACGGTTACCACTTATTATGGATACACTTGTATATGTATTTGAAGGTATCACAAAAGAATTATGAAATTCATTTGCAACGGTTGTGACCCTTGACATTGTGTTTCGACAAGATGGATATAGCAACGAGCAATTTTTTTTGTAATTTGTTGATGAATGTTAGAGATGCCAATCCAATTGTGGAAGATTGGAAGAAACTCATGAATCTTACAAATATTTCCTTAGATTCTTCCACAAAATATTCTTTTGATAAGGAAATACATTTGTTTGCAACAATGATGATGTAAAAAATCAAAATAAGCATTGTTTACAAAACTTGAACTGTCCCATTGCAACCAATGTTGCGATAAGAGGAAAAGACAACAAATCCATGGAAAAATATGAGGAAGACATGGAACTTGAGTTAATTATTTCAGTTAGAGCTCAGTTCATGCTTACATCAAACATATGGACTGATGCAGGACTTGTTAATGGTGCTCTTGGAGTTATAGAAAAAATTGTGTATAACCCTAGAATTTTACCTCCAAAACCATCTACATATGTTTTAGTATGATTTAATAATTATGTGGGAGTTCCATGGGATGATTCATTCCCTCAAACAATTCCTATTACATTAATTTTTTTTTTAATTGATATTTTTTAAATATTACATATTAAGAATGGAATAAATGACAATGGAAATTGAAAATATAAGAAAAAATTTATCTAAATTAGTTTACTTTTTATCTTTGTAAAATTGATAGAAAATTTGTGTTACTTAATATGAAATTTTTATGTATGGTTACCACTAATTTTTTGTTATTAATATATTTTTCTTTTAAAAAGTACATGTCAACTGAACATAAAATTAATTACATATCATATAATCTCAATAATATTATTTTTACATGCATCCATCAACTCCATATTAAGTCAATTAAGTAGTAAAGAAGTACATATATCCCTTATACTAAGAAGTCAATTTATTTTTTTCTTTTAATTAATTTATTTCTCCAAATAATGTTGATGTAAAATTAAGGTGAAATTTGAAGTATTTTATTTTTGGGAAACATTGATTTGTTTTGTTATTACTATTTTTAAATTTGTTAATGTAAGTATTATTTTATTAATTTTTAAATATAACATTAGGTGACAACATCTCCCTCATAATGTCAGTCCAGGTTTGTAACTCTAAATGAATTGATTTTTCATTAAGAGAAAACATGGATGTATACAAGGAGAGGGAGACCATTGGGATTCATCTTCCAATGTCTCTTTATTTTTCTATTTACAATATTTACATGAATTTCCCAATCCCTTAGGATTAGGTGTTAACATTCCACACCTTAATTTGAAGGGATGTTGGTGAGTCTAAGCATCATTTTGAATCTTTCAAACTTCCATCTTCCAACCGCTTTGGTGAATGTAACACCCTCCCCCCACATCTACTGAAGTAACTAGCCAACTAGTGTAAAAATGCGATGAGAGACCAATATGATATGATTCGACCTCCTAAGTCACGTTAAGGAAGTGGAACTGATGGAAACACACCAAACAGACCTTTAACATCAGCCTTAGGACCCTCAAGAACCATCCCAACCTTTCTGCCAACCAGCCGATGGGTCCTACTCAGATTTCGGACCACTTGACCCTCGGACACTCCCATGCTATAAGTCTGCCAGCGTCTAGGAGTCTTTGGACGGTCTCATGACAAGGCATGCCAGCGTCCAGGAGTCTCTGGACGGTCTCATGACAAGGCATGCCAACGTCCAGGGACTATTTTTCTGAGTGCGGTGCCAACGTCCCCTGGATTTGAGCCACTTTTTCAAGCCCAAACCCTAGGTCACTACCCAGAATTGAATGACACCTTCATAACAGTAAGTTAATAGGGACATGATAGTGCAAATGCAAATACTTGAATAAGACCTTATTTGGACCCCTACTAGCCATGACAGGCATTTCGCCAAACATATCATGAGTATGTAATCTACAGGTGTAAATAACATATATGAGCATAGGGGTCTCATACTTACCTAAGAATTGCTAAGAAGCATTGATGCCTCAATACATTGGTTTCCATTTCATCCATTAGGTCATAGATACATTGTTCATTCATTTACAAGTAAAAACATGATGAGAGTCATACATAGCTACTGTCAAAAAACATATACATAACTTGCATAATAGAAACATAATTACCAAGGAAATCACAGCCATATGATCCACATATAAACCAGTATAATACTCATAGAAATACAAGGAGGAATAAATTCATATTGATGATGGAAAATCCAAACTCTGGATGGGACTTCCACATTCCACCTGACCATAGAATGGATGAGCCAGATCTCTCTTCATCCATTCACCCCCATGCCATATTCCAAGAATGAATGTGATATCTTGAAAAACACATCAATCCAAATCATCCAGGGCTCCCAGAGGCCAGCCACCTCAACCCATCAAATAGTGATTCCACCTCACAGTTAGACATCACCAAACCATCACCTGATTGGTTTCTATCCACGCCTTCCAGGGCTCTAGAGTGTTTGTTCCAACTAAGGCTCTAGGACTAGTAACTAAACCCAAAACTGTTGCTGGGCTCCAGAGCGTTTGTCCAACCAAGGCTCCAGGACTAATAAATCAACCCAAGTTGTTATAGAGCTCTAGAGCATTCATCCAACCAAGGCTTTGGGAACTAGTAACTCAACCTAAGCTAAGAAAACATGAGAACCAACTAGAAAACAAAGAAAATAAGCCCACAACACCATGGTTATCTAGGAAATGGCAAGGCTAGGAAAATCCACTATCAATCCAGGAATTCCTCCATGTCAGTGACAAGTCATGACCAATAAACTACATGCATATGCCATGCATGACAAAAATAGTGAGGAAAACATACATGAAACTCGGTACCTGCAAGACAAATCCGCTATATTTGTTGATCCTGATGTCCTCTTGCACTTTCTTGCTCTTCCTTTTCCTTCTTGATAAAAAAATCCAAGTATGCCACAACCTCCAAGAGTGCTCCAAGAAAACTCTAAGTGTCTAAGAATGAGAGAGCTCCAATACTGAACTGACAAAAGGTTACCAACTGATCCTGAAAATCTTTTTTATCAATGAGGCCTCTATTTTCTTCATTTTCCATTATTTTCCTTCATTTTCTTCCTCATATGCAAACTGTGACCTTTCACCTCTCTTTTCTCCAAATTTCCATTATTTTCATAAATAAATGTGCCAAAAATGCCATTTTGCCTTTACAAATCCTTAGTTATTGCCTTTACCAATTTCCTTAGCCATTAATAAACCTATGAACACCCCACTAGGATGTCAGCTTGGAATAAGTGTCCCATAAACCGTGATTGTTATTTTTCCATTATTAACTTTTATTACATGGAATTTTCACTAGGGTTGTTACAGTGAAGAAGTTTGCAATCTACTAATTTGTGGAACAATGTCGTAGCTGGATAGTCTTGGCCTCAAATTGATTTCGAATCAAGTGACACTTTGTATTGATGTGCTTAGTTCGATCATGGAACTTTGGGTTCTTGGCCAATTTTATTTTAGAAGTGTTGTCAATCAAAAGAGGATTTGAATGCACTTGTTTCTAATGCAAATCTTTCATAATTTTCTAGAGCCACACAATTTCCTTTATTAATTCAGCTACTGCCACATATTCTGCCTCCATTATGGAATTTTTTGGAATTGATTGTTTGTGTGACCTGTAGGAGACAAATCATAATACAAGACTCATAATATAACCTGAAGTAGATACTCCAGTTTCTTCATCTCCATCAAAATCTAAATCAGAGTATCCAATCAAGCTGAAGTCATCCACTTATGTATACTTGAGCCCAAAGTCTTGAGTTCCATTCAAGTACTTTAGAAGTCTTTTTGTAGCATACCAATGAACCTCACAAGGCCTTTAAATAAACCTGAATAGGATTTCGATAACAAATAAAATGTTTGGTCTAGTAGTAGCCAGGTAGTTGAGACTTCCTATGAGTTGTATGTACTTTGTTGCATCCAAAATTTATTTTCCTTCAGTGAATGTAAGCTTTAAATTATGTTTCATTGGAGTAGTCAAAGGATTGCACTCAATCATGCCAAATTTGTTCAGCAAGTCTCCAATGTACTTCTTTTGAGAGAGGAATATAAAATTCGGATGTTGGGTTACTTCAATACCAAGATAGTAGTGAACACATCCCAAATCTTTCATTTCAAAACCTTTCCTTAATTCCTTCTTTATGGATTCAATGTAATTCTCATTTTTCCCTATCATCATAAGATCATCTATTGCTAGGACCTAGTCACTGCCCAGAACTTCATGGAATTTACATAAATGAAAAGAAACATAGAGATAATGATGCCAATGCAAATTCTTAAACAAAGACTTGACTGGGCCCCTACTAGCCATGATAGTCATTTAGTCAAACATGTCACAAATATGCATTCTACAGGTCATAATCACATATATGAGGATAGGGGTGTTATACTTATCTGAGAATCTCTAAGATGAATTGATGCCTTACAATATTAGCTACATTATCATCTCTTAGGTCATAGATTCATTAATCAATCATTTTAAAATCAAAACATGATGAGAACCATACATTTTCACTATCATAAAACATATTCATAACTAGCATATAAAAAACATAAATAATTAGGATACAACAACCATAAATGCCACATATAATCCATTACTTTTACACATAAAATACAAAGGAAAGGAACTCTTATTAATGAATGCAAAATCCAACCCAGTATGGGACTACCATGTTCCACCCGACCATAGATTAGCTGAGCCAAATCTCTCTTAAACCTATCACCCCTGTGCCATATTCCAAGTATGAATGTGAGAGTCAAACCAAAAGAACCAACCAGGAATTCCCAAGGCTAACCAACTCACCCTCGTTAATAGAATCAGGCTTTACTGCAATCCTCACCAGATCACTAGGCCATAAAAAATCATGGATGATGTTATCCTCCATAATGACCTAGGATGAGAAGAGATCGATGGAGGTAACTACAGATCAAGATTTCAAGTTGGTAGTTAACCCTATAAAACTAGAGAGGGCTCTCTCTATGATCACAACCAATGAATTGAATAGAAAAGGAATAGATTTTAGGCTAGGTATGCTAGGCTCAGATAGGTCTTGAAGATTTAGGTTTTGATGTTGGATAAGGGAGAAAAACTAAGTAGCTAGGTCAAAGGCTCAAAGGGTTACAACAACAGAGATATAAAGGAGCAAGGTAGAAATAATTCTGTGATGGATTTAGCATTTGTCGATGTAGTGTAGTGTTTAGAATAAGCTAAAGGTCTTAATAAGCATGAAACATGAATTCATTAAGCAAGAAAGAAAGTAACACATAATGATTTTTCCATCAAAGCAGAGCTTTATGCAAAGAATTCTGTTTATAAACTGTAAGGAAAAGCATTGAAGAATTGATAAATGAAAAGAGAAGATGATTATCTTTCATATAAAGTTATAACAAAGAAAAAACAACATCACAAACTTACCGCACATGAATTCCTAGATAATAGCTGCAAACTGTATCCTTCAATTTCCAGAAAATGTCCAAGTACAAGCTACAATAGTTCTCTTCTCTGATGTCCAACTAGTCCTATCACTGAGAAAATTATACATAAAGACCAAAACAACATCTCCCCACTCTGAGGGGTCGAATCCATGACTCTAGGATTTGCTCCATGAGGTGTTCTAACCAAACCCTAATGTCTAGGGAGGTTTAAAACAACTCCTCCATTTAACTTTAACTCTAACCACTCTCATAAATGAGGGAAAATTTACATCAAAACAACTCAACAATACTAATTACCCACTATTACATCATTTAAATAGGTAAAAAGTCAAAATAGGTCAAACTGATGAGGAAAATAGCCCTGCTAGAAAAAGTGCAACAAATATGGAAAAATCATAGAGTGGCTGAGGAAAAGCGTAAAGTGCAATTATAAGCCAGTTTTGGAGGCATTCCTTAACACCAAATTGAGCTTGTCATATACCATTGGAAATCTCTTATATCTGCTACAAAATGGACTCCTTAAGAATGGAAAATGATAAAGTATAGCCCCTCAAACATCAATTCTCCCAAGACTGGTAAAGAAACATAGCGTGGCCTCCAAAAACAGGGCATAAAGGTGTTTTTAAGGTGGTTTTTGGCCATTTTCACCTTGAAAAAGCTAATTATTTGGGCTGGAAAGTGTCAAAATCTGATGTATAAGTCAAGAGCTATCCAACCATGTATATTTTCTGTCATTTAGATCCCTCTAGAAAAAGCGCAGCTTGGCCCATGCTACGCTTTTAGCAGGGTGTCTAGCCAAAAATTGCCAAATTTCTGCATAAATAGCGCTGAAAGGTGGAGCAATATCTCTTTAACCATGAAGAATTTTAAAAATATGAGAGAGGTTTGTTTTCTCTGGCATTTTTTTAACAATAATTTCTTCTCGTTTTCCAATATTCATCTCTGATTGGCCACAATATGCTTTTAAAGAAGGTGACTAAAACAGAGGATTGCATAGTCATACAAATAGGCTAAAATAAGGAAATTTTATCTCCCAATACTTGATACCTATGTGAAAATGGAGATACATTTTTGTAGATTTGAATATTAGGAACGAAAACCTCCTCTGATTTTCAAAAATACTTTGCCATTTGTTCAAAATCCAAGTTTGTAGTTGGTCACTAAAATACTGAGCAACTCTCTTGTAACAAGTGTATTTTGGGCATTTTTCTCAAATCATAACACCTATGCATAAACTGAAGGAGGTTTTTTGTTCCTTGGCCTATTATTGACAAAAACCTCTTTTACCTTTGTAGCATTCTTCTCCATTTGGTCAGAAACATAATTTGAAATAAAACAGTCCCTATGTGCAACAAATGGCCTCAAAGAGAAAAGGGACTGTTTTACAAATGGAGGGAGATGGAGTGGTTTAAGGGTGTCTAAATTCTTGGGAAAATTTTGGGGGTAGGGATAGATTTTAGGGAGTGTAGGGAGGTGGAATTTCTTGAAAAGAGTGAGGGAAAGGTGTGAAAAAGTCCAAAACACAGTCTTAGCTTAGAAATTTGCAAAAACACAACATTGAGCTAGGGTTTAGGGAAAATGAGGGGAAATGAAGGGAATGGGTATGGTAAAAGGTTGGGAGGGGTATATAAGGTATGTGTGGGTGTTATGGAACATAAAAACTAGTATTTTTTGCAATGTAATGAAGCAAAATAATTTGGAAACCAAAAGCACAACGGAACCCTATAAGAGGGAATTTCACTAAGTTCTTCAAAATGAAGGATGCATAAGAGGTGCCACATGTTTACTTACTTTCCAAGGAGATGCTTAAACCTATGAATGCTGAAATGAAACCCTTTTGATTCTTTGGATGGTCCTTTCTATCTTGAAATTTGATCTTTGCTTTAGTAGTGGCATGACATCATATGTACCTTTGACAAATGATGAGACAAGGTAGTGTACTGTAACATTGTCTTATTTTAAATAAAATATTATCTTTACCTTTATTTTGATTTCCCTAAGCTGCTAACTCCCTTTACCCACTGACTCACATGATGGACATGTTTTTTCTTTTGACATATGGTATCATGATGACGCATTGAGTGAAACCCCAGACCATGACCTAAAATGAGGAATTTAACCATTTCATGACCCAAGACACTTGAATGAAGATATGATACCTCGAAGGAGACAATGACCATGATGAGTGATGAAGACCATTAGTGATCCAAGATCTTTTGCTTATAGATGTGTTAAGGAATTACATGCATAAATTGTAGCTTAACATAGAAATTTAATGTGCACATGAGAGAAGAGGAGAAACACATAAAGCATGAAACAAGACAACAAGACTTGATAACGGAGTTCGTCTGACTCGGACTACGTCTCCAGGCCCTACTTGATCAATGGTGAGGCCTTCATTCATTAAGTTGCATGAGAAAGAAGAGTACAAAAATCAGTTACAAATAAGGAGTTTTATACCTCCATACTGAAAAATGGCTGAAAAATACAGAATTCTGATGGAGAAACAAACAGTTTCATTGCGTTCATGGCATCGAGAAATGCTGAAACCATATAAAATTTGTCAAAATCTGACAAAGTGGAAATTCGACCCTCCTACAAAATTCTGCCTTGAATTTCATGCACTGCCTCCTCTTTGCCTGGGTGCACTGATAATATATGTTTAAATAATAAAAATGCCAGTGGAAATCCCAAGCGAACCGTTTTGGCATGATGGTTAAATTGGGAATTTGTTGAGAAGGGGTCAGGGGATCAAATCCCGACCCTCCCCATTTAACCCACGTTTAAAGTCATATTACATTTTTGGGGGTTGGGCTTGCCGGTCCCGGTGGTCCGCTCCCCCTAACTCCATTGCACTTGTTTTATGTGGAGGAGTAGTGAGGTTGACAGCCCATGCCCCTATCATTGGTGCTCCGTTGCAGGGTTCCTGGGGTCGCGGGGTCATGGCCACCCACCCTACATTGGTTTAGTTAGGTGGTTCCATGGGAGGAGCTGGGGGTAGTGGCCCGTCCCTCCACTAAACATTGCTCATGGTATAGGATTGGGATGGTGGGGTTGGTGGCCTGCCATCTGCTTTTTTTTTGTATTTTTTTGTTAAACAAAACAATATGCCATTTTTGAAAAATCGGTTTTTTGACATAAGGAGCCATTTTAACCAGGCAACAATTTCGCCCAGAATTTGGCTGGAGTTGGCCAGATTCTGTTTGCTGGAAAAGTTCAAATTGTGTCCTTATTAATCCTGCCAGTCAGCAAAAAGTCAACCCAACTTTGACTGCCTTTATCTCCTTCATCTGGACTTGGATTGGAGTGCCGTTCTTACCATTGGAATTAGGGCTACGAGCACTTCGATCTGATGTCAAGTTCATCATCTTTCCGTCACTTTGAATTTTGAGCTTTTTCCATGCCATTGGTGTCTATAGATCCACCTGGATCAATCCTCCCCATTGCGAAGCTTTTGGACTGCCAAAAGATTTATCAGTCAATTGGCAAGTGAGGGAATTGTTCCCTCACTCTTTATTTTTCTAGCCATTTTTCCTTGCTAGGGTGCATACCCTTGAAACCAACTCGAAGGTATTCCACATCTCCCCATCATGAAGTCCTGGTTCTTCTGTAAAGGATGATGTCTTTAGGTAACTCACCGAGATAATCTGGTGCAAAGTCATCAATTGTAGGAACTGTTCCCACCTCTTCGGTGTCCATAATCAATGGTAGCTGATACAACTTTAAGTTTTCCACATTCACTACAGAGTACATTTGCATATACATTGAAAAATCGAGACGGAAGGCATTGTTTCCAATATTTTCTAAGATGGTGAATGGACCATAGCGGATTGGTTGCAACTTCTTTCCTTCTCCCTTCATCCCGTCCTTGCTGATATGGAACCACACTTTGTCACTCACTTGAAATTGATGTTCGATTCGGTGTTTATCATGTCGAGCCTTGTACCGGGCTTGAATTTTCTCCAACTGCTCCTATACTGCTTGGTGAATCAACTGGATCCACTGAATGAACTATTGCGCTTTGTCCCTGTCATCACGTCCATTGGAGTCATCTTCCATTCCAAAGACCATATCAAAAGGGTCTTTTGGCAGGTAGCGAAAACATGTCTGAAATGGTGAACGATGCGTAGAAGAGTGCACTGCTCGGTTGTAGGAATGCTACACATATGGAAGATTCTCATCCCACAACTTAGGATGTTTCCCACAATAGCCTCGCAACAAGTGTACCACGATGTGGCTGACAACCTCTATATGTTCGTCAGTCTGTGTATGCAATGCCGTGCTTCTTTTCAACTTGGTGTCCATCATCGTCCACAAGCTGGTCCAAAGCTCTCCGAGAAATCAAGAGTCTTGATTTGAGACAATCGATGTGGGCAATCCAAAATGGAACCAAACATGCTGAAAGAAAATATAAGCAGTCTGCTCTGTAGTGATCTATTTTTTACAAGGCATTAAAATACACATCTTACTAAAAGGGTCAACGATGACATACAAATTTTCGTGACTTTTCCTAGACAAAGGCAAACCTCCTACAAAATCCATCGACACACTTTCCTATGGACGAATTGGAATAGGGAGTGGTTTGTAGAACCCGAGTTTTCTATAAGAGGGCTTTGAAACATAAAACATCACACATCCCTTTACATAGCGAGTTACAATGTTCTTCATATGAGGCAAAAAAAAAAATCTTTGTACATGATACAAAGTTTTTTCAATGCCAAAATGACTAGACACAAGGGAGGTGTGGGCCTCCCGGATTACATGTACCCTTTCTCTTGTGAGTATGCACAATTTGCCAAGGTGATACAATAGTTTCCCTTGCAAGTGATAGTTGTCCACCTATGAACCATGGGTTAGTTTTGCATAAATCTCCTTAAAGTCATCATCATTAGGATATTGTTTATCATAACTTTTAAAAGATAATGAAGAATTATGCAAAATAACAGAAGCAGAAATAGGAGGGCGAGATAGCATATTGACCACTTTGTTGCTAGTGCCCTTCTTATACTTTATTACTAGACGAAGTTGCTGAAGAAAACCCATCCACCTGAAATGACGATATTGTTGCAACTTGGTTTGTGACTGAAGATACTGCAAGGGTTGATGATCCATATGGATGATGATCTCCTTGCCGATCAGGTAGTGTTTCCACTTTTTCACACTCTGGACCAAGGCATATAACTCCTTGTCATAAGTGGGATAGTTTATCACAACTTGAGAGAACTTCTTTGAATGTTAACATATTAGCTTCTTTTCCTACATTAGTACAACTCCCATGGCATATCCATTGGCGTTTGTCTCGATCTCAAATGGCTTTTGGAGATCTGGTAAGGCCAAGACCAGTGCGGTGCTAATATTTTCTTTCAATGTTTTGAAAGGCTTCTGCTGCTTTCTTCCCCATTGAAAGACTTGCTTTACACTTGTCAATGTGTGTAAAGGTGCTGCAATAATAGATAAATTGGAAATAAATATCCTCCAATACTATACTGCACCTAAAAAGCTACTAACCTCAGTTACACTAGTAGGCTTATGTCAATTTACCATTACTTTAACAATAGAAGGATCAATTTTTAGCTGATCATGACCAAGAATATGACCTAGGTAAACCAAGTAGGTTTTCCCAAACTCACACTTTGACAATTTTACATAGGGTTTTCTTTTTTCAATACATCAAACACTTTCTTCACATGGCATACATGTTCATTCCAACTTTTACTAAAGATAAGAATTTCATCTAGATATAAAAGAACAAATTCATCAATGAAAGGCCTAAAGAGATCATTCATGACCCTCATGAAAGTGGTTGGAGCGATGGAAAGTCCAAATGGCATCACCATCCATTCGAACAACCTCTGTTTCGTCTTGAAGGCAATTTTCCACACATCCTGCTCTGTAATTCGGACATGGTGATAACCACTACACAAATACAATTTGGTGAAATAGATAGCATTCTTTAGCTGATGTAATAAGTCATCGATGTGGGGAAGAGGGTAATGATTTTTCACTGTGATTTTTCTTAGTGCTCGATAATCCACGCACATCCTCCATGTGCCATCTTTCTTCGACACTAAGATAATCGGTGAACCGCATGGAGAAGTGCTTGGTCTGATGACCCCTTGGTTCAATAGTTCCTGCACCTGCTTTTTGATCTCCTCCATCTCAATGGTCGACATCATGTACATGGCAATATTTGGCAAAGGAGAGTCATGCTAAAAATGGATCTCATGTTGGATTTCCCTCTTCGGAGGTAATCCCCTTGGTTCCTGAAACATCTCATCATAGTTAGAAATTAATTCACATAATTCATTTTTATGCACATGATCACAACCCTAGAAAGCATCAGATAATTCAACATCTTTCCCCCTTACAACCATAAGCATGCAACCCTTACTGGAATTCACCAACCTCTTCATTTGTCCTGCACTTACAAGGCTGGCATTGATTTTAGTTTGATGAGCCCTTATAGTATATTCTACCCTATCTTTTGTGATTTGGAATTTGTTTTCATGTTGAAAGAAGATTGCGTTTCTATCATATAGATATGGACTCCCTAATATCATGCCACATATATCAATGGTATCACATCAAGTTTTACCTCATCCACTAACTTAGAAGCGATCACAAATTTAACCTTGCACTGCTTAGTTACATTAAGTTTTGCTTTATCATGTATCCATCCAAGTGGGTAAGGTTTTGGATGTGGTTTGGTTTCCAAGCCTAGCTTCTTTACCAAGGACACTGAAATTAAGTTTGCTTGGGATCCGGTATCAAATAGAGTTTCCACTTTTGTATGATTTATGATAACTCTAATATGAAATAACTCAATTATTTTTTGTTCATTCGGAAGAGACTCATCTATTGAACTAGTGCCTTCATGTGATTTAGAATTAACATGAGGTGTAAGAGTACCTTTTGTTCTTGTTGCTGTGATCATTGCTTCATCTCTGGAATTGGATCCAAGGTCTTGCTGCACAATTGCCATTGTCTTCTGATTGCCTTTTCCTCCATACTTGTTTGGTCTATTTTCCGGGTACAGTTTCCAACAATGATCGTCGTCATGACATTCCTTTTTGTAGTGAGTGCAATAAGGTCTTTCTCCTTCATATTTCTTGGTTGATGCCATCCTCTTCTCCTTTCCTTTTCCTTTCACTTTGGGTTTTTCATTGGGAGGTTTGAAAGGTGGTTTCTTGAAATGATCATCTCTTTCAGTTTTGCCCCTGTTCTCAAGATGAATGGCCTTTACACTAGCCGAGTCAATAGTAGTTGGTTCAAACAATAATAATGAATGTCTAAGGTAACTATGTAATGATCCAATATACTTAGTTACTACTTCAGGTGAGTCAAGTGCAATGGCCAAATTAAGTGCTTGTTTTCTAAATTCCTCTGTAAAGCTTTGAACATCCTGACCTATGCCTTGCCTTAAGTATTGCCAATCCATTAAGGCTTTTTTTTTATAACCCAAGGGATAGAATTGTTCCTTTAATGCAGAAATGAAATTAGGCCATGAGGAAAGAAGATTACCCACACTCTTACTGCTTCTCAATTTCCTCTCCCACCAAACGAGAGCGGTGCTACTTAGCCTCGTCCTCTTTGATCTGTTGAATCTTGCAGTAGATTTCAATCTGCCTAATCCACTTATTAAGCTTTTCTACATTAATTTCACCATTAAACATGGGAAGATAAAATTTGACATATAATTTAAAGAAAGGGTTTGTAGATGCATCCCTTGAATTTCTATGATGCTGGTGATGAGAGGAAGAAGAACTTTCACTCGTGGAAGGAGAAGGAGGGGGTACTTCTTCACCATTTCCATGCACTGAACCTTGTTCTTCTAGATTTCTCTCTTCTTCTTCCTCTAGCCTTGAAAGCAATTGACCGACATTTTCTGCCATTGTATAGAAGGTTTTGTGGAAATTGCGCTCCTCTTCATGACGAGCCTCTTCATCTGACATGTTTCTCATTCGATGTGCACGCCCTTCTTCGGGATTGAAATACTTTAGTTTCCCTTCACCTCTTCGGAGCCTGTTTTTTGTTAGCATACAAACATGAAATTCACATATAAAAAGAGTTGCTCCGATACCACTTGATCCAAGATCTTTTGCTTATATAAGTGTTAAATAATTACATGCATAAATTGTAGCATAACATAGAAATTTAATGTGCACATGAGAGAAGAGGAGAAACACATAAATCATGAAAGAAGACAACAAGACTTGATAACGGAGTTCATCTGACTTGGACTACGTCTTCGGGCCCTGCTCGATCAATGGGGAGGCCTTCATTCATTAATTGGCATGAGAAAGAAGAGTACAAGCATCAGTTACAAAAAAGGATTTTTATACCTCCATACTGAAAAATGGCTGAAAAATGCAGAACTTTGATGGAGAAACAGACAATGCCATTGCGTTCATGGTGTCAGGAAATTCTAAAACCATATAAAATTTGTCAAAATCTGACAAAGTGGAAATTCAACCGTGTTGCAAAATTCTAGCTTGAACTACGTGCACTACCTCCTCTCTGCCTGGGCACACTGATAATCTATGTTTAAATAATAAAAATGTGGGTAGAAATCCCAAGTGAACCATTTTGGTGCGGTGGTTAAATTGAGAATTTGTTGAGGAGGGGTCAGGGGATCAAATCCCACCCCTCCCCATTTAACTCACATTTAAAGTCACATTACATTTTTGGGTGACGGGTCCACTGGTCCCAGTGACCCGCTCCCCCCCAACTCTTCTGCACTTGTTTTATGTGGAGGGGCGGCGGGGCTGACAGCCCGCGCCCCCTATCATTGGTGCTCCATTACGGGGTTCCCGGGGTGGCAGGTTCATGGCCGGCCAACCCACATTGGTTTAGTTAGGAGGTTCTATGGGAGGGGCCAAGGGTAGTGGCCCGCCCGGCCACTAAAAATTACTCATGGTATGAGATTGGAGTGGTGGGGTTGGTGGCCTGTCACACCCTTTTTTATATTTTTTTTTGTTAAACAAAACAATATTCCATTTTTGAAAAATCAGATTTTTCACTGAAGGAGTTGTTTTAACTAGGAGACAATTTCACCCAGAATCTGGCTGGAGTTGGCCAGATTCTGTTTGCCGGAAAAGTTAAAATTGTGTCCTTGTTAATCTTGCCCTGTCAGTAAAAAGTCAACCCAACTTTTACTACCTCTATCTCCTTCATCCAGACTCGGATTGGAGTGCCATTTACACTGTTGGAATCAGGGTGAAGAGCACTTCGATCTGATGTCAAGTTCATAATCTTTTTGCCACTTTGAATTTTGAGCCTTTTCCATGCCACTAGTGTTTAGAGATCCACCTTGTTATGAAACCAGCTCAAGAAAAGATAGAAAATATAGATCAACGCCTTAAAATTTAGCCTCTTTGAGTGGGCAACCTCCTTTACATCACATAAATGAACAATTCTTGGATGATTCAAATGACAAAACCTCCTTTCTATATATAGGAGTCTAAGGAGTCACAATATAACCCAGCGACCTAACAATAATAATATAAAGCCACAAAAATAACAATAGAGGGATTCTATGGGGCACAGTAATAACAATATGGGGACAATAGGGGCACAACAATATTAATAAGGGGTACAACTACAATAGTAATGGGGTAATCACTAGTATTATAGGGACCCAACATGCCCCTCTCCTTCAAAAAAGTGTTGTCCTCAACACTTGAGTAGTTATGGATGCTTCTGTATAAAATTCTCATCCTCCCATGTGGAATCTTCCGCAGATAAGTTCTTCCACTTGACAAGATACTCTGAAATTGATCGATTTCGTAGTTGTTGAGTTCTTGTTTCTGTGACTACTTCTGGTTCCAATATAATTTTTTCTTCCTCGTCAAGTTCTGGAAATATTGTTTGAATTGGAAGCTTATCGCTTATAACCTTCTTTAAACATGAAACATGGAAAATTGGGTGCAATCGAGAAGCTGCAAGAAGTTCCAATTTGTATGCCATAGTACCAATCTTTTGCAACACCTTGTACGGACCATAATACTTTGGTGATAATTTATTATCCTTCTTCGCTTGCTTGGGGGAAATTTGCTTATATGGTTGTAGCCGTAGGAGTACCCAATCACCTACATCAAAACTTCTTTCGCTGCGATGTTGATTTGCCTGTTGTTTCATTCTATTCTATGCCAACGCGAGGTTATCCTTTAAGAGTTGGAGGACTTGTTGTTGATGTTTGATGTGATGTTCCACTGCTTGAACCTTAGAATTTTCTCTTAAATATGATGTGATGGATGGTGGACGATACCCATAAAGTTCCATAAATGGGGTCATTTTTGTTGTTGTATGGAAGGAAGTGTTATACCACCATTCAGGCAGAGGCAACCATTTGACCCATTGTGTTCGTTTATCAGATATAAAGCAAAAAAGATATCCTTCCAAACATTTGTTTACTATCTTAGTTTGCCTATAAGATTGAGGATGATAAGATGAGCTATGAGCTAATTGAGTACCAAGACAAGAAAATAATTCTGTCCAAAAATTTCCAGTGAAAATGGGATCTCTGTCACTTACAATAATATTTGGGTTTCCATGTAGCTTTTGAATTGTTTCCATAAA
>APFE030516833.1:63954-80923 GCA_000404065.3 Pinus taeda | reverse complement strand
GGGAATCTGAGTGTTGGGAAGTGTATGATATGGTACTTTAAGGATAGGGAAAGGTGTATGAACATCAGGAAACAAGTTTTGCCATTGATTTGACCGTCCAAGAGAAATTGGCTTTCAAAACCCTAGGAGAGGGAAATGAACTTGCCAAGGCACAACTGAAGCATGAACAAGGTGTAAAATGACTCATTAGAAACTGACATGATAATGAAAACCCTATGAATGATGACAGACTCAGCTAAATGATGACATAGACCGCCATTTGGACAACTTTAGAAGGAGCATAGCAAACCCTAGACCTAATGCCTAGTGACCAAATTTTGCTTGAAAACTCTTTGAAATGACAAAATTTGACCTTGACACTTCAAAATCACTTTGTAAGAGCATATTTGATCACTGGAGGAAGGTTGTAAAGACTGAAACTAACATTATCTACCAGCAGCCATAGGAGCAACTGTCAAGTGAACCAACGATTGCTGATACAACCTAAGGTCTTCACCCACCACCGTGGTAAATTTCTACAGCATGGGAATAAATGATCTAAAGTCGACCATGTCAGAAATCATTTGATTACCTGTCATTGATGTATACCATTAACAAATGGGAGACTACTCACCGATAATGATAATGAGTGTCAAGGTACCCAGTACAATCCAACAAGTGTGAATAGATGAGCTAGAGTCGAACACCTGTAAGAATCTATCGATCAGGAGACAATGATGGTTTCCCACTGTCGATAGTGAAGGATATGCCACTAATGACTACAAACCCCAACGTACTGCCAAATGAACTCTAGATCTTTGCCCCAGAGTAATGAGTTGAAGTCGATAGGGAAAGATCCGCTAGAAGGAAGGCATTAAGGCATCCTCCATCAATCCAGTGCGAGTCTAACTTGTAGGCCAATAATGCGGAAGAAATTGGATGAAAAAGATGTAGTAACCCAACCGAAGTACGTTTCCGGCATACACAAGATGTGGCTAGCGCATGGCAGAAGCCCTCTGAACCAACCAATAATGAAAGCTGACACAGAGGCAAGGTATCCACCAATAGGGTCAAATGGAAACCAAAGTACTACACGAATCTTAATGTGTGATAATGTAAGCTGATGTCGAACACAAGGGAAACCACTCAGTCAAACACCCATGATATTGATCGATGTTGAGAACAAGGTGACCTATTAATAATGAAAATAGGGCCAGGGTGCAGCTCTAGTCATGTCCTTAGAGTAAGATGTCATCGTCGATAAGGACAAGACCCGCCAACAAGAAGTCAATGGAGACCTTCTCAAATTGGCTTTTATGAGCCTCTTTCTCCATCTCCATTCCTGAATATGGTCAGAAATGTGAGTTGTCGTGTCTTAACAAACATTGGCCAGAAGTTCAGTTCTGGCATCATAATGGACAGGCAACTGGAAGTGATTTAAGAAAATATTAGCTAAGTCGGCAAAAGATGTAAAGCTGCCGCCTGGCAACTCTATATACCATTTGGCCGCATTACCAGTCAAGGTGCACTGAAAAAGTCTCAACCTAACTGAATCATCAATAAGGGAGTTCGACGAGCACCACAAATGGAATGTGGTCACATGGTCGCCTAGGTCCTCACAGCTCTTCCCTTCGAATTTTGGAATGTATGAAGGAATTTTGGTTGGGACTATAGGCCATGCCAAATTATATTTGATTGGATCGTTTGTTAACTTTGTGAGTTCTGGAAAGTTTAAAGTTGCCAGAAACGGAAGCCTAGGAGGACCTTGGGGGTTCCACCCAGACTGAGCAGAAGCCCCAAAGTTCCGAAAAGACGAGCTTGGATTTTGGAAGGCAATAGGCTGCCCGAAGTAACCTACAGAACCAGCTGAACCAAAAGGCATGCCTTGTGATCTAGCATAACTCGGAGTTTGACCAACTCCGGCCGCAAAACCTCCATAACCGATGAAGCTTCCTCCTAAAGGATTATAAGGAGCAGACAACCCTTGATAAGGATCCCAAGCACAGGTTAGGGGAGGAATACCTCAAAATGAACTAACCGTGGAGTATGACATATTCCCTTGTTGGCCGAGAAATGGATTCCCAGTTCCCATACTACTAACCACAGGGTTAGTCCAAGATTAAAAAGGATTACTACCTTGTCCTAAAGAAGAGAAAGGTATAGATCCAATTGTTGGGTTGGAATGTTGTATATGACCACTTCCAAAAGGAAAACCCTGGAATGAAGCCGATCCACCCATCATGGATGTGGCAGCACTAAACAGAACTGACGGAATACCCTGTGAATGGGTGCCAAATGGGAAAAATCCAGAACTAAAAGCATTGGTTTGGGAGTTTCCACTCGTAGAAGGAATGGAGGTAGTCCCAACTAAATATGTGCTAGAAAAAGACCTGAATAAAGAAGCTGAGGGGACATAAATAGTTCCTCCCCCTTGTACAAATATTGGAGTCTACATAGTCATAGCACTTGTAATAGAAGCCATGCTTCCAGTAGTGGTCATCGATGGTAAGTGCATTATGTGACCTGGACTTGATGGTTGATGTGTTGGAGACCCAACGTATTATAACACTTCCAGATGACTAGGAGGTAGGGGAGAATTCGGAGCCGCTAACGACTCTGAGAGTTCTTCTACCTCTACGTTATCTTACGTCCGAAAGAGAACTCAAGAAAGTACACGAGTACTTCTCTCTTGTCCTGTGGAAGTACCAGATCTATATTAAGCACTGATGCCCCCGAAGGGAGGATCAATCCCTGATGTGTCAGCTGCCGTGGGATGAAACCCACCAGCAGTATTACCTCTGCGCCTTCTAGGTGAAGGCTCTGAACTTGGTGGTGAAAGACCACGAAGTCTTCGAGACCGTCTAGGAAATCGGTCAGCCACTTTGAATGTTTTGTTAAGATCTAACTAAAGACTCAAAAAATTGAAATCTAGGCCAACTAGGAGCATAGAGCACACACTATAAAGTCCCTAAAGATATTAGCCAGTCAAACAATTTCTAATTATTTCTGCTCTAGGTGATTAGGAACGGACACCAAAATACGAGAAAGTGAAGTAAGGGGCCTTCCGAAGATAGTTTTGGATAATGACGGCCCAGTCCTACCAGCGAAGGTAACAGAGGAAGTTACGCTGACTTCCTAACAACATCCTGCACCGGTGCAAGCCACCAAGCTTCGCAAGGGTGCCCTCTAGTAGCACCTTTGAGAGTGATACAACATCGACCTCAAGTTCCACGGGATTCCCCTCCACAGCCACCTGTGTAGATCCCTAGGAGTAGCGACTAAGGTTACCAACTCGTATCAGAAGCTAGGCGGAACAGTCGTGAGGTAAGTTCAGACAAGTAGGGGAGGCGGTATCTCTCTTCCCTATCATTACAGACCCTCATTCTTAACTCCCAGATCCAGAGCTTTCCTGGTCTTCCTAACACTATTGTATTTTCACTCACTATTCAAACTCCTATGTGTGGAGAGTTAACTCTCCACACACCTAATCGAAGGCCGTAAAATATCCTAAAACTTGTTGATGTATCTAAGTGACAAATATAAAGTTCTAGTATATTTTAAATTAGCTCTTGATTTTAATGGGCTGTTATTTAAGTCAATGGATGATAGAAGTGAAACTAGTGGTGTTATGACGCAAAAGAAATTAATAAAACCAAACTACATGCACATGCACTTGTTTTCGTTTTCGATGAAAAGCAATTTCTATAGGGTTCAAAGGAACTTAAAATAAAAGTATGATTTTTTCCTTTTCAAACTTCACACTCACAAAAGCTAAAAAAACTATAAATGCCTAGAAAGATGCACAAACTAATCCTAATGCAATAAATACATGTCGATGCAAGATTCGAAAACTACTCTTAAATCAAAAGATAAAAGTTTCTTGTTTATCGATTTTAGATTTGCCACTTAAATGTTTAGATGGAATAAAAGTTTTTGTTTCTTATTTCGTCTAAGCAATAAAAGCAAGATGAAGACAAACAAATAGGCACTTTCACTTAACAAAAAGGAAAACTCAATCAAAACAAAGTTCAAGAAAGAAAAACAAAGTTTCAAGAAATTTCCTTCAAAAGCAACTCAAAAACGACTTTTCAAACATGCTCTAACAAGACTAAAACTTGATGACCAAAAAATAGGGAATGAAGCACTTTGCGAGCTTACGACAAAAAACAAGTGGGAACTCAACAAAACAAAGGTGCTTTGAAATGCTTTTAACAATCAACAAACAGTGAGATGGGCTTAGCAAAGGGAACCAAAAGATTGAAAAGACAACTTTCAAGAAAGCGTGAACAAACGACTTTCAAAAAGCAAGAAAAGTAGATGGTCATAAAACTAGTTCAAACATGCAAACCAAAAAGTCATTAAAACAAAACTCAACACAAAGATTGAAATCAATGTTTCTGCCCTGAATACACAGAGCAGCCAAGATTCCTTGCAAGAAACCTTGTGTACTTAAGCAGAAATAAATGATGGTTGCAAGAAAATGAATAAGACCAACCTTTTCACAATCAGAGAGAATTCGAAAAAAGACACTTGCTATAAAACTAAAGACTGTGATAGAACAGTGATTGTTCCAAACTGAATCAGACCTGCATACAATCTTCCAGAAACAAAAAGATTTCAAAAATCTTGAAAATTAAAGATATACGTGACTGTGTTTGCACACAGAGGCATGTATACACGACAAGGCTTAAGGAAACTTGCGTATATGCAGGTTCACTTAAGGAAATATGCATATATATGATTCTGTAAACAGAGAAACTAGCGTATAACAAAGCTTCCAAGAAAAACAAAAAAAATCTGGAAAAACTAATCAAAGCTCACAATTTAGGCACTGACTATATAGTAACAGAAGATAAATAGACAGCTGAGCCCTAATTGGCTTGAATACACCCAAACTAGGAACAACAATAGTGTTTTCCCTAGTGGAGTCACCAATTCTGTTGTGGGATAAACTCCCCTAGGGTCTTGGGTGAATACCCTAGAAGACTGAAGGTTATCTATGCAAAGAAACACACATTCCAGGAAATCATAATGCTACTATAAGCAAACTCTATGATAGGGGGCATACCTGAGGTCCTACGTTTGAGAAGAGCCTCCCAGTGTCCAAACCCTTCTTTGAGTTCCTTTGATCCTTTGACCTGCAAAAGCAACAATTCATCAAAAGTGCAGTAGTATATGGACTAAACGTCATAAAGAAGCCAACTTCATATTATAAGGAAAGGTAGTTATTTATGCAATTAAACAACCTATCACATATGAATCATAACATGAACATCATAACATGAAGAACATTTATATCAGGAACAAAGACATGTGTTTATTTTATTATAGACAAAGAAAGTATAGAAAAGGAAAAATTTCACCTGAGTCATCCTTTCGCAGGCTCCAAGTGGAACTGTCTCCCGGATTCGTCCAGTCTCAAGCCTTTAACAAACGCCTTCCATGACTTACTCCATGATCTCTCAAGTAGTATGAAATCATCAACACACACAAGGAAACAAGGGTTTCCTGTAGAATAGGGGAAGTGCAGAAGGCACGAGGATCTTTAGACCTGGTCAGGGAAATCTCAGCATAGAAATCTTTCTCTCTCTTCTCTCCTCCCTTTGGCCTTCCCACAGAATCCTTTTCATACTTCTCCCAAAGTAGTTTTTTAGTTGGGAATTTGTTGGGAATAGTTGGGCCACAGGCACTAACAGGTGATCAACAAGTAAAACTCGTGATCTCCGCCTGAAATTAAGGAGATTTTTTTTTTTAAGTGTTTTTATACATATACGTGGGTTGGGTATACACAGTCTCGTGTATACACGTGTTTAGCTCAGGGCAATGTCACGTATAGGGAAAAAACACTGCTTTTTTAAATTTGGGACCAGGTCTAGAAGGAGGGGTTGCCCTAGGCCATGAGTGCAGCTTCAAAAACCTCAAGAGTGAGATTTGGAGCTATAATAATAGGTCCATGCAAAGGCACCAAGATGGTCTCGTAATAAGCTCAAAACCTTATATTTTTGGGATTGGTCCAAGTTTGAACTAATATGTAGATTTTCTTGAATTAATCTCAACAAGAGTGGTCTCGGACTCAATAATGCTAGTAGATGTAGCTAAACTATGTAGTGGAAAGGGATGGGAATCATAGTTTTCATGAAAACTTGGGCGAAAGATATGAGATAGTGAGTCAAGATTTGGCATAGAGTCCAAGTTGTTCAAGAAATCATGAATGTCGCCCTTCTCACTTGACTAAGTATATTGATGGATCAAAGAAATAGTTTGAGTCTTATCATCACTATTATC
The DNA here is from genome assembly GCA_000404065.3 of Pinus taeda. Taxonomy (NCBI): domain Eukaryota; kingdom Viridiplantae; phylum Streptophyta; class Pinopsida; order Pinales; family Pinaceae; genus Pinus; species Pinus taeda. The sequence goes on along the minus strand of APFE030516833.1, from coordinate 74,659 downwards.
ATAGTCTAGCCATAGGGTATCTCAAACCTCCTAAATGGATCTAGAAGGTGGATAAAACATGATCCTTTTCCCAACATATCCTTGAGAAATATACATATCACCATAGCAACATCCTATATAAGCATCTGTTGTGGTAAGCCATGGTCATCCCAAAATCAAGGGATGTCTTCCAATACAATTTCTTGACTGAAGCACAATGAAATATGTGGGGTATTCCCAAGAATCAATTGAAATAACCACATCATCTTATACACCATCTGGCTTAATTTTGGGTCAGCTGGTAGGTTCAAGCATGGTAGGGGTAGGATGAATGTGGTCTAACCAAAGTTGTTCCATGGTTTACCTAGTCATAACATTGATAATTGCTCCTAGGTCTATTAATACATTGGAGACAAGGACATCACGTATCTGGAAAGAAAAAAATGGGTTTCCAGGGTTGGTATATTTTTCCATTTGAGCACTCCCTGTCATTAACTCAGTTGCTCTCCCAACAAACTAGATTATATGAGGATCTACTATTTTTCTCCCTAGTTTCTTAAGACAGATATCTTTAATGATTTTAGTATATATGGGGATCTATTTAATAGCCTGAAGAAAACGAACCTTTATACAAAGATTCCTAAGTTCGTTCACTAGGTTATACTCAGGCGTGTGATCATTGCTCCCCATAAACAACCTCTCCAGAAAGGGAGGCTAGTTTGAATAAGATTATAAGGGCTCTGAATGTGCGAGAATGGGTCTAATGGTGGCATATCCTTTCGAATTATTAGGAGCTTCCTCCTCACTTTTCATCTCAGTGATCACCATGGGTTGTTTTTATTTTTTATTTTCTAGATTTACTACCCTTCCTGATCTTAGTCGAAGGTCATTAATCCCAACCGGCATAGTCTGATAAACAGGGAAAGGAAGCAATCTGATAGAATGGATTATTTGCACCACTTTATTATTTGGATTTGGTACCAATTCTGTAGGCAGTTGAGGTGGTCAAAAGGGTTGTGGTAATGGTAATGATGGCATGGCCTGTGTTTGTTGAGGAAAATATGGTGGCATTATAGATTAGGCCATGGGATAAGGTACATAAGTAGTGGGATATGAATGTGTTGGTGCAAGGTAGTGATAGTGTGGTGATACTCTCCACCCCTGTTTCCAAGGTGGAGGTGATTGTCCATACTAAAATTGATGCCCATGCTACTAAGGTAGAGAGTAATTTTTATTTTTGTAGGAATATGGTGGTGCATAGTAATAAGAAAAATATGAAGTATGTTCAAGAGTCATTCCTATACCTACATGAGGCCATGATTTTTGTGCTCCCATAGCATGTAATGGCTCAAGTTCCTGATGCTCTCCTTCGAATGCAACTTTCAATCTTGGTATAGAAGGCCATTCCTCGATAGGATGTTTTCTGTACATATCACACATTTATTAGAACTTTTAGCATCTGTAAGATATTCACACAAAAGATGTTTTTTCCTACATTTAGGACAATAACTGAACAATGTTTCTTACTCTTCTACTAATTTTTGCTGAAATTTTAAAGAAATTCTTTGTTTACCAACAATATTCATAATTTCAGCTCTCATATTGCCCATATTATTTTCTAAACCAATAATCATAACATTTGTAGATTCAAATCTGCTATTTTAAGAATTACCTCGAATTCCTCTACCAGATCTAGATTTATTCCATGAAAAATTCCTACACAAGTCACAAATCCGACGAAAATTCTTTTGAGCAATATCCCCTTGTCCTAGCAAGCTCAAACTATTTCTAGCATCACCAGTAAGTCTCATAATAACAAGGTTCTAATAGTACTTAAATCAAATTTGTGTTTTGACCTTTAGAGAATGTATAAAAATATTTCCAAGTAATCTTCAAAAGTCTCTTCTTCACCTTGTGCAATAGAGAAAATCCCATCCTATATTTCTCTTATTTTGCAATATTCCTGATATTTAGTCAAAAATAACTTCTTCATTTGTTCCCAAGAGGCTCTAGTCTTTCCTCCTAATCCCATGAACCAAGGTAACTCTGAATCCTTGAGCGTTGTAAGAAATAGTTTTAGTTTCTGGGCATCTGAAGAATAATCATAGCTTATACACACTATATCAAACTCAAATTAAAAAAAAAAAATAGGTCCTTGTGTAGCTTACCATGGAAATGAGGGAGAATGGAGGGTGGAATATTCTTCATCTGAACTACTCCATTCGGATCTACAATGGGAAATCCAAAACTGGATTGTTCCTCATTTAACTGATTCTTATCAGTTCCTTTAGCATGATCGTCCATCCTTCTTCTTCCAATCAAACCACTCTTAACACAATGTGAAAGTGGACTATGGTTTAAGATGATCTTTTGGGTTCCACTAGTCTCTTTCCCTCCACCTGCTGGTTGCAAAACTCCTGGACTACTATCTCTAGAGTCTAGGTAAGCATGCCTTGCAATCAATATAAAAAGAATATTGGAAATTAAATATGTTCCAGTAATCAAAACTCCAATGCTTTAAAAATAACAGAAGGAATGATCTTCTAATATACTTATAAATCTGTGTCCTTTGTTAAGCATATCTCATTCTTGTACTAGAGAAACTACATGTCTGTATTAAATCAGTCTCGTTCCTATATTGGGATACTCTCTTATGGTACACAAATGCTTTGTTATTATAATGGAATGTTTTTTTCTTGTATTCAAGTATTAAGAACTTATTGTTCTTGTACCATAGCTTCATTGTTCCCACACTAGAATGCATTGTTCCTGCATTAGGACAGTCTTGTTCAAATTACCCTTTGCTCGAATATAAATGTGTTATAGATGGAAATAAATGAAAATAGAGAGGAAAAAGTCAAGCTTGAAATTTAATGAAAAAAATCCAAATCCAAAATGCTCAATGAAAATGATTGTAAAAGAATGTTGAGGAAATCTTGTAATAGTAAAAAGGGAAACACACTTGTCTTGTAAATAAGAGTACCTATCCAAAAGTCAGGACTTAACCCTTTTTAGATCTTGGTCATAAAAATAGATAAACTCTACTTTGAAAGATAAGTTCCATAAAAATGTTAATCTCCAAAAGGGACGCCATAAACAATCCCTGTAACCAATAATGTTTAAGTTATATATGAAATCGTTACAGTTTAACCTTTACTTACATATTTGTTATTTATGTAAAAACACACATATGTTGGAAAGAAAATGATTTAAACTTCAAACTCATAACTTTAACCAATCTCTCAAAAAGAACTCAGAAAACGTTTCCTAGAAAAAAATGACAAAGTAGTGTGATAATTTCAAGAATGTAAAGAAATACTTAAAATTGGAAATAGAAATTAAACCAATGACACAAAGAATCCTCATATCTAAGATCACATGCAAAACATTCACAAGGGTTTCATAAAATCTGCAAGTTCAAGCATGGAAAGAAAATCATTATGTTCACAATAACATAACTAGATCTATGAAAGATAGGGAGAACGAGCTAGGTTGGTTGGGCCCTAGCCAACCAGCTCATTTCCCTCTACGAAAGTTATGAAATCAACTATGCAAAGGGAAAATTACAAGTAATGACAGGAACCAAAATATGAAACTAGCATTAGCTCCATATTTATTCAATGTTTTCTACAAAAATACATTGTAAAACCATAGATCTAGCCTAGAGATATAGGGCGATACAAGATTACATAATTACAACAAATGTGTATAAAAAATTCTTCACAGTATCATTAACTAAGTGTATCCTTGAATCCTGATTTATACATAAAAATCAGCTCTCGTCCATGATGAAAACTTAACAAGAAAACACATTTGAACAATGGTTGGCATCCATCTTCAGTCCATCCATAACTCCCAAAGCCTGTCTTTAACTCATCCATAATGATTTAGACCTAATGGAGAACATGGAACAAACCATCGACGATAGATGCACGCCATTCCTTAACAAGTGTAATGTTGTTGGAGTCAATCTGAAAGGAATGGGCCAACAATCGACCTAGTATAAGAATGATAGTCAGTACAAGAACTATGAATCTTGCACCAACCAAACTTTGACTTTGATTAATGACATTTACTTACCATGCCTTAAGGAAATAGAACAAGATAAGTTACAAAGGAAATTAATCCTATTCAATCTTTTTAATAACAATTAATCCCTTATAGTCCATATCCATTAAAATCACAAAAAGATACCAAGAACCATGTGTATGGGTTTTAATTTAGTTTTGAACCATAGGTTTAGGTGGCATATTTAGGGCAAGGATAAGGTTAAAAATGACAATTGCGATGAGAAACGAAAATACTATAGGAATTTGACTTCAACCATATAGTTGCATGCATAAGCATGAAATGGCATGGTTGCAGTATTTTTCACCTAGTTCTATGCCTATGACCTTGAGACCTGAAGCACTTTTTCAGGGATAGTCCCCAGACCACTGCCTAGAACTTAATGAAACTTTTCAAAACAATGAATGATACAAGGAAAATTCCTTCCATACAAAACTCAAATAAGAACTTAACCTAACTAAGCCTAACCAAGACAGACATTTCGTAAAACACATCATGAACATGTAATCTATAGGTCATAATTACATAACTAGACATAGGGATCTCATACTTATTTGAGAATCATAAAGAAGGTCTAATGCCCTCCCTTAATAGCTACATTACCTCTAGTATTTCATACATTCATTAACCATTCCTCAATCAATCAAAAGACTCAAGATCCATATCCATTATACATCTCATGGCCAACATATAACCAATAAATGAACAACATATACATCATGATAAACTAACCATCAAAGCCACATAATAAAAAATACAGTTACTCATGAAATAAAAAATGAAATAAATATTATTAACATATAAAAAGTCCAACTGATTTAGGGACTTCAATGTACCACCTGATCATAGATTACATTTAATCTTTTTTTCATCTAATCACCCTCGTGCCATATCCCAAGCATGAATGTGAGATCTCATTGAATGAAACAAATAAAATTGAACTAGGGCTTCCAAAGGCCAATCCATCTCAAACCATAACCAGTAATTCCACCTCACAGTCGAACATCACTAACATCACAGATCAGTCTCTACCCAAGCTATTCAAGGCTACAAAAAATTTGTTCCAACCTGGCTCCAGGACTAGTAACTCAACCCATAGCTATCGCAGGGCTCGAGAGCATTTTTCCAACCAAGGATCCAGGAGTAGTAACTCAAACCACCAAGGGATCTAAAGCATTTATCAAAACAAGGCTTCCAGGACTAGTAACTCAACCCAAGTTGTTCCAAGGCTTCTAGAGCATTTTGCCAACCAAGGCTCGAGGAACTAATAACTCAACCCACAACCATAAGGAACATAAGCACCAAGCAAATTTTTTTTGGGAAAACTCACAACATCATGGTTATCAAAGAAATGGAAAGGCTTAGGAAAAGCCCATGTCAATTCAAGAAATACTCCATGCCAATGATCGATCATAACCAAAAAACCAAATGCATATGTTATGCATGTCAACAATAAAAAGGAAATCATACATGCAATTTGGTACCCACAAGAAGACCTTTTGTAGTTGTTGATCCTGTTGTCCTCTTATCCTTCCCTTCTTTTCCTTTTCTTTCTTTCTCCAAATCCAAATTATGCCACAATCCTCCAAGAGTGCTTCAAGAAACTACAAGTATGAAAGAGTATGAGAGAGAGAGAGAATAGAATGAGAGTGCAACAAATTGAACTGACAAAAGCTGTGAACTGATCCTAATAAGCCTTTTTATCATTAAGGCCTCTATTTTCTTCATTATCCTCACATGAAATTGTAGGTTTTAACCCCATACAAAAATTACCTACATACGAATTCTAAAACACAGAAAACAAACAAATGCGAGAGCATAACATATAAAACACATATACACAAAGATTTTCCCCTAGATCCCAAAACCGGGACTACCAGTTTGATTTTTTTTTATGTTCCTTTCAATGTTACAATATACATTTATACATGCTGAAGCATCCAATACCATGGACCAAAAACCATCACGTCCAAAACCATGTGTGAAGACCATGCACAAAACCATAGGTAGGTCCGCCCAACCTAATATAGGGTCCAAAACAATTTTGCTTGGGATGTTGCCCCAGACCCCATAGAGGGGGCTAACCACCCCCCTCAAACCCCCTATGGACCCCCCACTACGTAATTGGCACAATGAAGGTGGGGCTCCACCCCCCTCTTACCCCCCGATTAACTATGTTGGCTAGTTGTGGAAAGAATATAACACAACCCAACATTCTCCCACTTGTTGTTTTCTTTCCTTAGGGGACCACAGGAGAGCTTAGTCAGTTATCGAGCCTTGTAATGCCCATTGTTTCTCTACACCAAGAGAACTTCTCAGAGCTCACAGATTTTGTCAATGCATCTGCAGTATTCTTCAAAGTGTTCACCTTTACCAGAAACACCTTTTGTCTTCTATCATATCCCTCACAAAGTGATACTGAACATCAATATGTTTTGTCTTTGAGTGATAAGTTGGGTTGTTTGCCAAGAAAATTGTACTTTTGTTGTCACAGTCTATCCTAACAGCTTCCTATACTAACCCCATACATAAACACAATCTCTACAACCAAACTGCTTCCTTTATTGCATGAGTGGTTGCCATGTATTTTGTCTCTGTAGTTGATAGTACCATTAAATATTGTTTCTTAATCATCCAACTAACTGCACCTCCAAATAGGTTAAACACATACCCACTTGTAGATCTCCTGCGATCCAAATCTCTAGTCTAGTCTGCATCAACAAAGCCATGAATGTCCAACACCCTATTCAATCCTGGTCTTCCTTGGTAGCACAAACCATAATCACTAGTGCCACAAAAATACCTAAAAACCTGCTTCACTACTATTTAATGCTCCTTTCCTGGTTTTGACATAAGCTTTCTTAATACTCCCATTGCATATGCAATATCTGGTCTAGTATAGACTATTTCATATATTAGGTTATAGACTGCACTTGCATATGGAACACAGAACATGTCCTCTTCCTCTTCTTGTGTCTTGGGACACTGTTCAGCAAATAACTTCACACCTACAAGAATAGGAACCTTCACCGGTTTACTATCCTGCATATTAAATTTTTTCAGTATTGTCTCGACATACTTCCTCTAGCTTAACTAGAGCTTCCTCTTTGCACGATCTCTTTTAATTTCCATGCCCAAAATATAGTTTGTAGCACCAATATCTTTCATGTCGAATTTGGAGGACAATTGGGTCTTCAAATCCTAGATAATTTATTTGTCATTTCCAACTAGAAACATATCATCCACATACAAGACCAGATAAATAACAGGGTCACCAATTAATTTAAAATACACACAGTGATCTGCTCTGCTTCTAGTGAATCGAAGTCCCCATATAATTGTGTCATATTTCTGATAACACATCCTTGGTGATTGTTTTAACCCACAAAGAGACTTCTTTAACTTGCATACCAGTTCTTTCTTACCCTTCGCTGAAAAAACTTCAGGTTACTTCATGTACATCTCTTCTTCTAGATCCTTGTGAGGAAATGATGTCATCATATCCATCTGTTGTACCTCAAAATCAAAAGCTGCAGCAACAGATAAAAGTAATCTAATAGAAAAGCTACCTTGGCAACAGGAGAAAAAATATCACCGAAATCAATTCCCGACACCTGGGAATAACTTTTTGCTACCAACCAAGCTTTGTATTTCTCCATCTTTCCTTCTGCATTTTTCTTTTTCTTGAACACCCATTTTTTCCCAATGGGTTTCCTTCCAGTTGGCAGCTACAGTAGATATTACGAAACCAGCTCAAGAAAAGATAGAAAAGATAGATCAACGCCCTAGAGTTCAGTCTCTTTGAGGGGGAAACCTCCTTCACATTACATAAATGAATAATTCTTGGATGATTCAAATGACAAAACCTCCTTTCTATATATAGGAGTCTAAGGAGTCACAATATAACCTAGCCGGCCTAACAATAATAATATAAAGCCACAAAAATAACAATAGAGGGATTCTATGGTGCACAATAATAACAATATGGGGACAATAGGGGCACAACAATATTAATAAGGGATACAACTACAACATTAATGGGGGCATCACTAGTATTATAGGGACCTAACACGCTCCTCTCCTTCAAAAAATTGTTGTCCTCAACACTTGAGTAGTTCTGGATGCTTCTGTATAAAATTCTCATCCTCCCATGTGGAATCTTCAGCGGATAAGTTCTTCCACTTGATGAGATACTCTGAAATGGATCGATTTCATAGTTGTCGAGTTCTTGTTTCTATGACTGCTTCTGGTTCCAATATAATTTTTCCTTCGTCGTCATGTTCTAGCAATATTGTTTGAACTGGGAGCTTGTCACCTATAACCTTCTTTAAACATGAAACATGGAAAACTAGGTGCACTCGAGAAGCTGCAGAAAGCTCCAATTTGTATGCCATAGTACCAATCTTTTGCAACCCCTTGTACAGAACAAAATACTTTGGCGAAAATTTATTATCCTTCTTAGCTTGCTTGAGGGACATTTTTTATATGGTTGTAGCCGTAGGAATACCCAGTCACCTACATCAAAACTTCTTTCATTGCAATGTTGATCTACCTGTTGTTTCATTTTATTCTGTGCCAAGACGAGGTTATCCTTTAAGAGTTGGAGAACTTGTTGTTGATCCTTGATGTGATGTTCCACTACTTGAACCTTAGAATTTTCTCTTAAATAGGATGTGATGGATGGTGGATGATATCCATAAAGTGCCATAAATGGGGCCATTTTTGTTGTAGTATGGAAGGAAGTGTTATACCACCATTCAGCCAAAGGCAACCATTTTACCCATTGTGTCTGTTTATCAGATACAAAGAAACAAAGATATATTTCCAAACATTTGTTTACTATCTCAGTTTTCCCATCAGATTCAGGATGATAAGATGAGCTATGATCTAACTGAGTACCAAGACAAGAAAACAATTCTGTCCAAAAATTTATAGTAAAAATGGGATCTTTGTCACTTACAATAATCTTTGGGTTTCCATGTAGCTTTTGAATTGTTTCCATAAATGTCGTAGAAACTGTACTAGCTTTAAATGGATGTGATAATGCACAAAAGTGTGCATACTTGGTAAGTCCGTCAACTACCACCATGATGACACTCTTTCCCTTAGACTTGGGTAAACCTATGATAAAATCCATTGAAACCTCCTCCCAATGTTGGCTTGGAATGAATAAAGGTTGTAATAGACCTGGTGTCTTAATTGTTTCAGCTTTATTTTGTTGGCATACTAAACATTCTGATACAAACTTTTGAATATCCGATTTAAGGCCATCCCAAAAAAGTTCCTTCTTAACCCTGTGGTAAGTTTTTAATAATCTTGAGTGCCCTTCTAAGGGATAAGCGTGCTATTCCAAAATAATATTTTGTTTGAGTTGGGAATTCTTATAGAGGTATAAGTGATCTTTGTACCATAATGAATCATTTTTCCAGCTAAATGTATCAAATGTATTGGAATCTTATTGTAACTTTTGAATAAGTTCCCACACTTCTTCATCATTCTTGCATTCCTTCCTTGGTTCATTTATCCAATCTAGTTGGATAATATAAATGGTGCACAACAATAATTCCACATTCTCATCCTTTCTTGAGAGTGCATCTGCCACAACATTTTGCTTCCCTTTTTTGTATATGATTTCAAATTCATAACCCAACATATTTGTGACCCATTTTTGTTGTTCTTCATAGGATAATCTTTGTTCTAAAAAGTATTTAAGGCTATCATGAACCATTTTTACCTTGAAGTGTCTTCCCATTAGGTGGGGTTGTCATTTCTTAAGTGTAGGTAGTATTGCCAACATTTTGTTCTTATAAATAGCTTTGTGTAAATACTTTCCGTTGATTGGATGACTTTCGAAAGAAATGGGTCTTTCATCTTGCATTAAAACAACACCAATTCCATTTCCAGAAGCATCACATTCCACTATAAATGTTTTTGTGAAGTCTAGTGTAGCTAACACTGGTGTTTTGCACATTGCCTCTTTAAGATGTTCGAAGGCCTTTGTTTCTTCTGGATTCAGTGAAAATGCATCTTTCTTCAACAATGTTGTTAGAGGTGTTGCTATTTTCCCATAATTCTTAACAAACTTGTGATAATACCCTATCAACCTAAAAAATCCTTGCAAATGCTTTAAGGATGTGGGGATTTCTCGTTCCTTAACGGATTTAATTTTTCTAGGATCTACCATATGACCATGGAAAATTTTAGGGGCGAATTTTCGCCCTTAGGCGAAATTAAGGGGTTTTAAATTTTTAGTGGGCAAATATTTTCTATCATACTACATTTTTACAAATCGCGTCAAATTTATTTTATAAAAAAAGTAGGTATGGAGGTTAGCCCACCTTATTTTAAGGGAGAGGGTAAAAAAGGTAAATTTAGCCCTTGAAATTAGGAGTTACAACCTTCCGTTCGCCCATTTTCAAGAATAGGTTTTATTTAAGTGAATCCGTTCGCCCATTTTCAAGAATATGTTTTATTTAAGGGAATCCTATGGGCCAAAGGCCCAAATACCATATTTATAAAAGAGGTATGGTAAATTAATAAAAATATAAATAAATGAGAGGTATGGTAAATAAATAAAGCATTTTTTATATTTACTCGATAAGTCACCTTATATACATGCAAGGGTGTAAACAAATAAAAATATAAGTAAAGTGGAGGT
>APFE030516833.1:4655-49547 GCA_000404065.3 Pinus taeda | reverse complement strand
TCATAAAAATATAAAAGGCCTAAAACATAAATAGTCCTTTACGAACAATATATTTCGAAATAATATAATTTATTGATAGGAAAAAACAATGTCCTTCGCGTTATAAATCTTTATAGTTCTTTGGTATGCCCCTAATACAACATGCCTTTACATAATTAATTATGTGTTCCTTTAATATTGTATAATATTTTTATGATATTAATATTTCTCTTTCAAACATTTTTACCGACCTTTAATAACTAGCATGATTTTATAGGAAACTTGTGCACGAGACATATATGGCCTTGAAATACCAAATTGTCAAATAATGGTAAAGTCTTATAAGCATTGGTAGATGCATTAGTTATTTAGGAATATAGATAACAAGCAAAATCCAATTAATCTCATTTGTTTTTTAAATTTGTGTTATAAATGATTTTAATGCAAAATAAAAATTTCCTTGTCTTAACTAAACACTTACTAAATCCTAACTTTGTGAATTCAACTATAAAAATATCCCTATCTAAAAAATTTAACAATTTTATTTATTTTAATATTTTTAAAATTTCATTTAATATCCTAAAGTAGAAACCTAAATTCAAAAGTTGAAAAAGATTTAAAATATTATAATTTCGCTTAGAAAATGGAACCTTGCAAATCATATGTTTTAATAATTGAAAACATTTAACATCTTTATGTGTTATGCAACCAACTCATAAAATAGAAGAGAAGATAGATCAAGGACTTGAGAATTAGCCTCTTTCAGAAGGAAACCACCTTTACATCGCATAAATGAACAATTCTTGGATGATACAAATGACAAGACCTGATTTCTATATATAGGAGTTTAAGGGGTCACAATATAATCAAACCCTACATAACAATAATAATGCAAGGTCGCAATAATAAAAATAGTGGAATTCTATGGGGAACAATAATAACAATATAGGGACTACATGGACCCAACAATAATAATGATGGGGATACACTAACAATAACAATAAGGGGGCACACTAGTATTATAGGGACCTAGCATGCCCCTCTCCCTAAAAAGAGTGTTCTCAATGCTTGAGTAGTTTTGGATGATTCTATATAAAATTCTCATCCTCCCATGTGGAATATTTTACGCGTAAGTTCTTCCACTTGATGAGATACTCTGAAACTGTTAGATTTCATAGCTGTCAGGTTCTTATTCCGTGAGTGCTTGAAGTTCCAATATGTTTTTTCCTTCCTCGTCAAGTTTTGGCAACATTGTTTGAACTCGAAGCTTGTCACCTATAATATTATTTAAGCATGAAACATGGAAAACTGGGTGTACTTGGGAAGATGTAGGAAGATCCAACCTGTATGCCATAGTACTAATCTTTTGCAACACGTTGCAAGGACCATATTAATTTGATGATAATTTATTGTCCTTTTTGGCTTTCTTGAGGGGCATTTGTTTGTATGGTTTTAGGCATAAAATACCAATTCACCTACATCAAAAATTCTTTAGTTACGATGATAATCTTTCTATTGTTTCATTCGATTATCCTTTAAGAGTTGGAGAAATTGTTATTGATGCTCGATGTGATCTTCCACTGCTTTAATATTAGAATTTTGTCTTAAATATGATATGATGGATGGTGGATGATATCTGTAAAGTGCCAAAAACGATGTCATTTTTGTTGTAGTATGGAAGGAACTATTATAAAAACCATTCAACTATAGGTAACCACTTGACCCATCGTGTTTGTTTATCAAATACAAAGCAATGGGGATATCCTTCCAAAAATTTGTTCACTCTCTCAGTTTCCCCATGAAATTAAGAATGATGAGGTGAGAAATGAGCTAATTGAGTATCCAAAGAAGAAAACAATTCATTCCAAAAATTTCGAGTGAACATGGGATCTCTGTCGCTTGCAAAAATATTTGGGTTTCCATGTAGGTTTTGAATTGTTTCCATAAATGAAATAGCCAATGTATTGACTTTAAATGGATAGATAATGCACAAAAGTGTGCATAATTAGCAAGTCTATCAACTACCACCATGATGCAACTCTTTCCTTTGGTCATGGGTAAACATGTGATAAAAGCCACTGAGACCTCCTCCCAACATTGACATGGAATGGCTAAAGGTTGTAACAGACCCGAGTTCTAAATTGTCTCAACTATATTTTCTTGGCAAACCAAACATTTCGGCACAAAATTTTGAATATCATATTTAAAGTCACTCCAAAAAAAATCCTTCTTGACCCTACAACATTCTTTTACAAATGTCAAGTGCCCTACTATCGGAGAGGTGAGAAATTCCAATTTTTTTTTATTTTTTTATTTGGGAATTATTACAAAGATATAAGTGATGGTTATACCATAATGAATTAATTTTCTAGCTAAAAGTATCATATGTATTGGGATCTTGCTGCAAAAAATTTATGAGTGTCCATAGTTCTTCGACATTCTTCCATACATCCCTTGCTTCGGTTGCCAAATATGCTTGTATGATAGAAATAGCACAAAACAATGCTTCCACATCCTAATCCTTTATTGAGGGTTCATTTGCAGCAACATTTTGCTTCCATTTTTTGTAGATGATTTCTATGCCATAACTCAACATCTTTGGGACCCATTTTTGCTACTCTTTTAAAGATAATATTTGTTCCAAAAATTACTTAATACTATCATCATTTACTTTTACCTTCAAGTATCTTCCCATTACATAACATCTCCATTGCTTTAGTGCATCTAGTACTGCTAACATTTTCTTGTCATAAATAGGCTTGTGTAAAAAATTTCCTTTGATTGGATGAATTTCAAAAGAAATAGTCTTCCTTCTTACATTAAAATAACAATAATTCCATTTCTTGAGGCATCACGTTCCACAACAAGGGTTATTGTGAAGTATGGTGTAGCTAAGACTGGTGCTTGGCACATTGCCTCTTTAATATGTTCAAAGGCCTTATTTGTTTATGGAGTCCAAGAAAATGAACCTTTTTTCACTAATGTTGTTAGAGGTGCTTCTCTTCTCCCATAATTCTTGATAAACTTGTGATAATAACCTCTCAACCCGATAAATCCATGAAAATGCTTTATGGTTGTGTGGATTTTCCATTCCTTAATGGCTTTAAATTTGTTAGGGTCTACCTTAACACCCCCATGTGATACAATATGAACCAGATATTCGATGTCCTATACTCCAAAGGAACATTTGGAGGTTTTTGCATATAATTGTTTCTCTTCCAATAGTTTGAGCACCCTGTCAACACGTTGAGCATGATCCTTCCAAGACTTGTTGTAGATTAGTATATCATAAAGAAAAACTAACAAAAACGCTATGAGGAAAGGTTTGGAAATGGAATGCATCAATCCTTGAAATGTAGAAGATGCATTCGTATGCCGAAAAGGCATGAGAAAATACTCATAATGACTCTCATGAGTTTGAAATGCTACTTTCAGAATTTGTTTCATCTTCATTTGAATTTGATGATATCCTAAATGAAGATCCAACTTGGTGAAATAAATTTCTCAATGTAATTCATCCAAAAATTCATCAATGAAAAGAATGGGAAATTTATCTTTAACATTGAGTTTGTTGAGCTCCCTATAATCTTGACACAAGCACCATGATCCATCCTTCTTGTGCACTAATACTACTGGAGTAGAGAAATAAGTTTGAATAAGTTGAATTATACCGGCCTCTAGTATTTCTGCAACCATATGTTCAATTTCACTCTTTTTGGCGTAAGGATATATGTAATGCCTAATGTTTGGAGGAGCACTTCATGGAACCAAATGAATAGTATGATCATGACCATGAATAGGTGGAAGACATTTGCGAGTCTAAAATACCTTGAAATGATTATCCAAGACATTTTGGACATCTAGAGAAATAGATGATTTCGATGTATGAACCTATAATCAACATAATTGCATAATTACACATGTTTGTTATTTCTTTAGAAGAATTTTCATTCCATTAGAGTTGATTATCTTTCCTGGTTTCCCTACGACAACCCTTAATTCAAATTCCTTTTCTTCCCAGAAAAAAATTCAAGAATGTTCTTCAAAATTAAAATCTATCATACTCATATATTGCAACCATTATACTCCTAGTATAGCATCAAAACCACCCATTGGAATGGAAAGCATTGAACTATTCGATACATATTCCTCCATGGTTAGCTTGATATTATGGCACTTTCATGAGAAATGTATAGTTCTTCCATTTTCAACCATCACTTGCCACTCTGGTGCTGGGTATAAGAAGTAATTCAATTCCTTGATTATCTTACAATGAATAAAATTATGGGTACTGCCCAAATCAATCGTCGCTATTACCTTTTTCTTCTCTATATGTTCTTATATCCTGAGAGTTTGAGAAGTGGTAATTCCTTCCAATGCATTACAGGATATGCTCTGATTCATTTCTTCTTTTTTTCGGCTTGGTTCTTGGTGTATATATCATCCTATTTTGATGTTCATTATTCTTTTTATTTCTCCTCTTCACAATATATATAAAATAATTTCTTCTCAACAAACTGATGATCTTCAATGTATTTGCTATTACAACTGTAACAAAGTGTTTTTTCTCTTTTTTCTTCCAATTTTTGTGGTGTCAACATGTGTGGTTGTGGAAGGATAGGAGAAGAAACACTTCCATCTTGATAGTTGTGAATGGTAAACTTCCTTATTGCCATAATTTTTCTTTCAACTTTTATTTCCACCCTCAATGCCATCCACAATGAATCAGGTTTCCAAAGTCAAACATCATGTTGGATGTTATCCTTCAAAATCCCTATGAATAAAATCATTCTTATGCTCCTCTCAAATATCATATACCATTATATTCAATTATTAGAAGTCCTCAATGTGTTTTTCCATTCAACCCTTTTGTTCAAGATTTATTAATTTGTTAAATAAGGTGTTTCTCTTTATATCATAATAATGTGTTATCATTTCCTCTGTAAAAATTGGCAAAGTGACAAGTGGTTTACGAGACAAAATCCACAGATACCATACAAATTGATTGGGTTCTAAATACAAAGATTCAATGTGTACGTTTTGTGTGTGTTGCACATTATGAAGATCAAAATATTGCTCCATCTATAGTATCCATGTTACAAGATCCTTATCATCGAACTTCCTCATATCGATATATAAAATGTGGTGGGTATTCAATCAAAAGCTAGAGACTCTGAAATCATGATTAGCATTCATTTTTTTCTCATCATGAGTTTCATCAAATACCCTTTCACCATTAGGAAGCATTTTCTGTAGCACCTTTGTCAAACCTTCCTTTAAACCTTCCTATTAGCATCCATGTTTTCGTTTAATCCATCCTTCAAACCTTCCATGTATTCTTTTTATACATCCTTCAAACTTTCCATGTCTGATTTTAAACCCTCCATGTCCCCTTTTAAGCCATCTATGTTACCTTTTAGGTCATCTTTGGTTTCTCTTTGTGACAGTGCAATTTATTTTGCTTGGTCCCATAATTTTGATATACCATATTGCAATTATTCCTCTTGATGCGACATAGTAGAGATTTCTGAGGGCTTAATGGGTGTAGATTTTTTTTTTTTGCGAGACATTTTAGAACCCAATACTAATATGTATTCTTGAATATTCCTTTTGAATCACTTCAAACTTATTTTTCAAACAAATCTATGTAAAATTAAAAACATTACACACCTTTTTCTTTATTTTTAGGAGATCGATATTCAACGTGTTGTATCTAAGTAATTTTTTAATCTACAAGGCCTAAAATTTCATTCTATAGTAGCTCTCTAGGTCTTCATTCCAACCCCACAAGTCAGAACTTAATGCTATACTTCTAAAAATGGTTATTTCTGATCTTCCACAATGATTTGATTATATACTGGTTCAATAGAGACAACTTGTTTGGAGTACCACATCTCATTTTTGACCTTCAGCCATGAAAAAAATACACACAAAACCTAGTTCTCTACACTTTCAGTCACTTCTTATGAAATTCAAGTCTGATGCTCTCATGGAAAGTTATGACAATTTTACCTTGGTCAATTGCTTGATATTGAATTTTGGAGCATGCTAAAAACCTTAATTTTCTCAAATCATATCTTCAAACATATAGCAAACAAAGTTCTGAAACTTTTACATGAAATTAACCTTGATTTAAGCTCCAAGTGGTCAAAATTTCAACCTCTGAAACTTCGTAGAGAAAACATTATAGCGAAAATACCAATATGCATTGTTTGAAGAAATGAAACCTTAAAATTATAAAGCTCTCATACCAAATGCTATTCAACTAGCTCATAAAATATAATAAAATATAGATCAACAACTTGAGAAGTAGCCTCTTTGAGGAGGAAACCTCCTTTACATCAGATAAATGAAAACAATTATTGAATCATACAAATGATAAGACCTCCTTTATATATATAGAATTCTAAGGGGTCACAATATAATAAGAGCCTACATAACAATAATAATGTAAAAGAACAACAATAACAATAAGGGGATACACTAGTTTTATTGGGATTTAACATTATGCATAGGCATGGGGAGTTTTATACTTTTACTATGAATTACTTTTTGCATAAAAATTAAATACAAACCAGCACATTCCATATTAGACTTGGTAAATATGATGTCATAAATCAAAATAAATTTATTTAAAATATGTATGACACAAACTTTCTTAATTTATTTTAATAAAAAAAAAAAAAAATTAAAAGTTAAAATATACTTATAAAGATGAAATATAATTTTTATAAAAAATTTCAACAATTATCAATATAGTAGTAGTTGTTGTTATTATCATTATTTATCATCATCTTGTATTATTAAGTAATAAAATGTTATATAGTTTTGTGTTAATAAAATGTTATATAGTTTTGTTAGATTGAAGTTTTTAGAACTTTAGATTTCTTCACACAATTAACACTAATACTTACTGATGTATTTTTGTAATATGTACATTATTTCATTATATATAATTAAAAAAGAAATGAAACTATGAATATATAAATTATGTATTGTTATTGTATTGATAGGTGATTATAGCCTAATATAAAGAAGATTTTTGTGCGGTAATATTATATTTAAAATAATAATATATTATTTATATTAAGAAATAAATATAATATTAAAAATCAACGTTGACTATATATATAATATTTCAATTTATAGTTTAATTTGACATGAACATTATATAGGGAGATTAAAAAAAAATTGAAATTAAAAAAAATATGTTTGTTCTATAGTATAAGGGAGGTATGTAATTTCTTCATTACTTAATATGGAGTTGACACATGGTATATAAAAATAATAGTACTCAAATATATGATTTCTAATTCACTCTATGTGAGTCATAAATAAAGTAAGTCCTGAGAGGAATCAAACCCCTAGATCTGAGCTTGATAGATATGGGGTTAAAATAGATCTAAGGTAATTATTTACTCTCACTTTACTATGAATATTATTAACTTTTAAATAGGTTTTGTTACAACACCTACAATAACTTATTCAACACCACATTCTAAAAAAATCATAACTCATTTTACAAAAAAGAATTATCAATATTTTATTTTAATTTTATAACATTTTTTAATTAAATTTAAAAGCACAACAGTTAATTATTTTTGGGAGAGTTATAAATCATTTACTTTCATTGCAAACAATATCCTTCTACAAAAATTAGGCTTAATATTCTATAAAGGCTAAATCAAGGGTTTAATAAAAGTAGAAATAAGAATACTTTTATATATATAGATCTGAAATTTATATAATATAAATATATTTTGTTGTAGATATTGATGGCAAAAGTCTAAAATCTGAAATAAGTAATATTTTTAAAAATTACTTAGATCCATCTTAACTAAAAACTACTAAGTAATTAAAGTAATCAGGTCTCTCTACATGCAAATTTTTCCTCAAATTTTACAAATTTAAATCTTGAAAATTTTATTAGCTCTAAACACTTAGTAAGATGAATCTATCCAAATAAATATAATATATATATATATAGATTATATAATATATAATATGTTTTAAAATATTATTATACAAAAAAACAAATGTTTTAAAATCTGTAAACATATAAATCTAACCTCAGGAAAAAGGAAATTTCCATTTGGATTGCAAATTTGAATTAGAAATCTATAGTTCCATTTAAATTTTGTAGCGTTGAATGTTCATGAAATCTACGGCTATAGGATAGATGATATGGCTTTCAAAACAAAAACATTGACCATTTGCAAAAAAGCCACATGATTTTATTATCGGATATATCAATTTACCAAGTTTTTTATATAGAATAACATAACTAAATGTCTAGATTCATTAATTAAAGAAATATAAATCAATGCCAAAATGATCCCAAATAAAACACACAAAATATATCATCCTTACAATGGTGTCCAATCTCATAAATACAGAAAATCTAAGTGAATGCAAAATGATTGAAAAAGACAACCACAGACAGACACATACTTGTATGAGATGTAATCATATTTCTACTTGAAGCCCAAAGAGTAGCAATATATGCACAATTTCCATTTAATCATAGCTTATATTTATTTTCATACATATGAACTCACAAATTTTCAGAATGACATATTTTTCTACTCACACGATTTCTCTGAAACATCCGATTTTCTTTGAAGTGTATGGTCACGTTACTTCATTTTCATTACCAACAAATCTCTTACGCACACTATCCCACAATATATACACTCCACTCCACTAACTTGGGCAGAGCTTGTGCATAGAGTGAGCAAGTGAGAGAATTCATTATTTCAGTTCCATACATTATGCTTATCCTTATGCTGTTAACATCATGAATTATCATTTTGCTGTTACCCTTTTGAGCTTCATGCATTGCCCGCAGTAAAAATATAAAATGGAAACATAGATATGAGTGAGAGGATGATAATAACATGCAGCCCATAAATACCATCACGCGTAGATGAGGGAAAAAGTGGAAACATAGATATAAATCACAAGATGATAGTTACATACAACCAATAAAATACCATCACGAGCAACGAAAAATTGGAAACATAGATACGAATCATAGGATGATAGTTACATCCAGCCAAATACCATCGTGAGCCGATGATGTAATGATTGGAAATACCATCATGAGCAGATGAAGTAAAAATTGGAAACATAGATGTGAGTCACGGGATGATGGTTAAATGCAGGCAATAAAAATACCATCATGGGTAGATGATAGTCGCAGGAAACATAAACGCGAATCAGAGGATGATAGTTACAGGACACAACTGTAAATCAGTCGAAAATAGTCACTGGAAACATAAATGTGAATCAGAGTATGATTGGTACTTGCAGCCAATAAAACACCACGATGAATAGATGAAGGAAAATTTGAAAACATAGATATGAATCACAGGATGTTATCTACATGCAGCCAAATGGAAAAATTGGAAAGATACGCATGAATCAGAGGGTGATAATTACAGGCAGGCAAATGCCATCTTGAACAGATGAAATAAAAATTAGAAATACCATTATGAGAAGATTAAGTAAAAATTGGAAAGATATATATGAATCACAGGATGATAGTTACATGCAACCAAATACCATACTTAACAGATGAAGTAAAAATTGGAAATACATTATGAGCAGATGAAGTAAAAATTGAAAACATGCCTATGAACCACAAGATTATGGTTAAATCCAGCCAATAAAACAACATCAAGGGAAAACGGAGAAACTGGAAAGATAGACATCAATAAGTCGATGATAGTTAAATGCGGCCGATAAAATACCATCATGTGCGGATGAAGAAAAATCGGAAACATACATTTTCTAAAATCTTCAACTTTCAGAATTTACAGTTAAAATGAAATATAACGAAAGATATAAAATATGACACGGAAATTGCCTATAATTGAATTTGTTCGTGGATTACAAAATTACACTTAAAATTAAATATAACGAAAGATATAAAATATTACACGACAATCGCCTATAACCGAATTTGTTCGTTCTTGATCGGCTAACCATTTATCATTGCAGTAGTCTATAACGCGACTTTTTGAAAGCCTTTCCCGGAATCTCCAAAAAAATTTTGAAACCCTTTCCCGGAATCTCCAAAAATTTGCATTATAGCCTTTACGGTAATTGCGTATAATTGAATTTGTTTGTGGAATGTAGAATTATAACTGACTTGTTCGTTCTGGATGGAATGCCCATTCATCATTCTCTATTTATTCAGGTTATATTTCTATTTTGATTAATCCACTTTAATCGTTCATTTATATGGGTTAATGATTTAATTAATGCGTAATAATAATTGCATCTAAACTTCTAACGTTTCATTCACTTATATAAGTTAATTATTCAATAGAATCTACGTTTCATTCACTTATATAAGTTAATTATTCAATAGAATCTATAATAGGTTAATTATTGAATAGAATATGTAATGTGTAATAATAATTGTATCTAAATTTGTAACACATCTTTTCTATGCTTTTTTGTAATTTTATATCCTTTTAATAAAAAAAAATAATTTAAATTAAAAAAACTTGAATTTTTATTCTCAAGATATGTGTAATTTATTTCATTGTTAATTGTTCAATTATAGTAAGAAAAGACTTCATTTGACTTTTACTTTAGTCAAATCTTGAAATTTGAATTTCCACTTCAAAATGGATGACTTAGGTTGAACTTAGTAGGAGTGACCTAGCCAAGTCACTCTGTTAAATCAGTCAATTCGAGTTTGTGGGCAAGAAGAGAGTTGTGCATGAGTTGATTGCTAAGATCTCGTAGTCTAGTGGATTTATATTAAGGGAAACTAAGTTATCTCAACTCTAGCTTAGAATAGAGTCAATACGAGTTCAGTTTAGTAGTTTGAATTTTTATTAACTCATTCGCCTCTCAGTTAACTAGTCAATTTACTAAAATTAGTCACATGCAATTCCAATTTCCTAGTTGAGTGGAGGAAAAATACACAATTGTATTTATTATTTTATACTAGTAACTGTACAATGTTTGCATGTACCAAGTAATGTCTTACATTAGGAATTGTTCAAGGACGTAAGAGTTTCCCTATTCTTTAAGAGAAGGAATTGCGCAAGGAAATAGGAGGAAGAAAAAAACTTATTTTGGCTAAGTATTGGCGAGAGTAGACTCAAGAGGAGATCAATATTGTAGTACAAATTGAACTTCAAGTATTGAAGAAACCATAGTAATAGACCATTGTTCTCATCTAATATAATACAAACAAATGAGGTTTTTTCCCAATTGGGTTCCCAAGTAAAAATATTATGTTCATTGTCATTGAATGAGTGTATGTGTTTCTATTGTATGTTTTCTTTTCTGCAAATTGAGTAGAAGGAATTTGTTTCTATTGATTTATGTATGATTTCATTAGAAGCTACAAATTTCAAGTAAATTCTATATGGTATCAGTGTCATTGAAAACTACATAGAAATGACATTCTTGATTAACGCTCAGAAAAAAATCAAATAACATATTTGTTAGTGCAGGAATTCTACAAGTGCAGGAATCATGTCAGTTTATGGATTTAGGATAGGGAAGTGAGAAGAATAGGGACCAATACACAGAGATCAATTTTTATAAAAATTCAGAGAAAAGAGGGTAGATCTAAAGAGCTCTGGATCTCGGAAATTTGAGGAACAAATTCTAAAAGTAAGCCAGTGTTCTTTGGAGCCCTAGATCAATCAAGGAGTGACAGTATGTGGCCATATTTGAAAGGGCTAAGAAGTGCGACAAAAATAGTTGATATGCCATAGATATATGGTAGATATGGAAAGCTAAGCATTATTTATAAATGTAGTTGTGAACAATGACTTTTGTATGTAGTATGTGGTAGCTTGAAGACCTCAAGTATAGTACGCATGAAATGAGTCACGGTATGTTAGGAGGTAGATTGATGGAGCCGTAGTTCATGGCAGATCTAGAAGACCTTATGTGAAGACTTCTTAATGGAGCTAGAAGTTTATTAGTGCACAAATTAGTGAGTCAATGTTTAGTGACACAAAAAGTAGTGTGATCATTGATATTCTGAGATTTTCGAGCTGGAGATGAACAATTTTAGGGGAAGTAGCATTGAGCAACAAGGCAAGTTGTGCACAAAATAAGGAGGTGATGGACTCATAAAGCGTTGTGGGAAAGAACAAGTGTTTAGATCAAGTTTAGCAAAGGAAAGCATAAAATTATTTTAGCTTAGAGGGAGAAGTTGCATCAATAGAGGACTTGGTAGAGTTGAAGACAAACTTAGGTGAGCAGGGTTCTTCCAAGATTTTTTTTTTTGCTAAGAGGTAGTGTTAAATTATAGCAAGAAAAGACTTCATTTGACTTCTACCATAGTCAAATGAAGAAATTTGAATTTCCACCTCAGTAGGATAACTTGAGTTGCATTCAGTAGGAGTCACATGGTCATGTGACTTAGTTGATTCACTCAATTCAATTTTGTGGGAAGGAAGTAAATTTGTGCATGAGTTGATTGCTAAGATCTAGCACTCTAGTGGAGTTATATTGAGTGAAACTTAGTTATTTGATCTCTAGTCTTAAATATGGATAGTATGGGTTTAGTTGAGTAGTTGTAACTATTTTTAACTCAGTAGCCTTTTAATTAATTAGTCAATTTACTAAAAATAATCCTAGTCATGCATGCAATTTGATTTTCACAGTTGAGTGGAGGGAAAATGCATAATTATAGTAGTTGTAACTATTTTTAACTCACTAATCCTTAGTTAATTAGTAAATTTACTAAAAATAATCCTAGTCATACATGCAATTCCATTTTCTAGTTGAGTGGAGGGAAAATGAGTAATTATATTTATTATTGTATACTAGTGAGTGTACAATGTTTTCATGTAGTAGGTGAGCTAATTTTCTCATTAATTGTGCATGAAAATAGGAACCTCCCTATTCTTTGGAAGCAAGAATTCTGCAAAGAAATAGGAGGACGCAGGAGGCCTACATTGGCTAAGTATTGGCCAAAGAAGACTCAGGGGGGAATCAATATTGCATTTCTGATTGAAGTTCAAGCATTGAAGCACTCATTGTAATATATCATTGGTGTCATCTGATAGAATACAAAGGGAGGAGGGTTTTTTCCCAGTTGGGTTCCCTAGTAAAAATTATGTGTCAATTGTGATTGAATTATTGCATGTGTTTCTATTGTATGTTTTCATTTCTACGTATTAATTAGAAGAAATTTGTGTCTATTGATTTCAATCTAATTTTATTAGCAACTGCAAATTTTGAGTTATTTCTACATTAATATGGAGGTCATATATAATATTTAAGAAGTATTAATAAAAGAAAAATTTAATATGGGTCATAAGTGAAATATTTTAATATGCATGTTGAATACAATATTTTAAATAGAGTTCTTATGTCATTAATATGTTATTTCTAATTCAAGATATCATGAGCCTTCCATGTGTAATATATGGAACTCACATATAACATAAATTTAAGAAATATATATAGAGAGAGAATGTCAATATATATTACATAAAACCCTAGATCTATTTTAAATACAAATTTGCCTAAGTAGAGAAGAATCAAATTAAAAACCTTTTCTCAAATTTAATACTCAAAATAAGTTCACAAATTTTATCTCTTTAGGTTCTTAGTAGATCTGAATTTTAAATGCATCTATTATGATATGCAAAGGTATTTTTATTTATAATTTATTTAAAAACTTTGCAATATATATAACTAATATTATATTTTTAATTTTTATTTAATTTATTAATTAATATATAGAATAAGATTATTGTATTCAAAAGTACTTTTATAGTTATAAACTTACTCTCATACACTTTCATCTTATACACTTTGTTTATCCTCCTTCTATAGATCTCATCTGCCTCTGTATATTTGGCAAACGTAGGCTTATTGACAAAAAGGTGTTTTGCCTCATGCTGGAGGTAAAACAAATTCTCAAAAGTTTGATATAATACTTTTCCAGTAGGTATGCCCTTCATGGATTAAGTATTCACCTCATCTCTCACTACTTCCATGATCTTTTTATTATAGTCCTCCTATGTCATTAACTTGTCGTTTATAACCAAGGGATTTGGTAAACCCTTTTGCCTCAAAATTTCTAACTTCACCATGAATCTGTCAACGGCCAATTGCATGGTTTGGCACTTATCCTCCAGGTTCAACATCAAATTCCTCTTGGTGAGGATTCTTTTAGCATCCAAAATTGTACCTGTTCTGTCAGGTATCTCTAATTCCTATAGCTCATACTTGTTCTTGGAGTTACGGAAGTGAATGATCCTTGCAGCTTCCTCTGACATGTCTCCAAGTTCTACTTTGACTCTTTGAATGGCTTCTATAGCCTGCTTTATTAAATGAATTTGTTTTAAAATAACCTGGATGGATGGCCAAATATCATTGATAGAGTCAATGATATTGGCCCACAATTGCTCCTTAGCCTGACCTAAAGGTTCATTCAGTGTCAATTCCTTCTCCGGGATTTTGATTCTTTCGGTCATCCTAGTAGACTTCTATTGTTGTTCTTTGTTCATGATTTGGGCAGGTTTGTAATCTATTTCCATGTAGGTCACTTTCTCCTTAAGTCAGTTCATCTCAACGGTCTGGGTGAACATTTCTTCCATTGCTTTGACCAACCTATTTACCTCATTACTTGTAAACCTTGTTGTTGTTGACCCTGTTTCTGATGTAGTTGGTGTAGATGTTGGCATGTTGTGGCCATTGGAGCTATGGGAGCCAAGGATGCTGCCAAAGTAGAAGGTACAACAGTGGTAATTGTTGGGATAGCAGTTGTAGGGGCATCATCAAGACTAGCTTGCTTTAGCTAAATCAAGCTATCCAATTCTTGCTCCATCTCCTTTAACTGATCATTCAGCTGTAGCACTATGTCTATCATCTCTTCATGATTGGTTTGGCTCTCCATGACCTCCTTTGTTTGTGGGTATTGTAAATGAGGCAACTTAAGTTGTTTCTTGAGGGCTGTTATATCCTCATTCTTATTTTTGATCAATTTCTCAGTAGCCTTAATGTCACTTGGATCATGGCCTAGTTAAATGACCAAGTCCTCCAATGACTTGATCCTGTTGTCTTTGGCCTATGAGGAGGCCTCCTCCAATTTATACTGGGTTGTTACATTATCTAGTGAATCCTGCAAACAGTGTGCATCTATGGCTTTTCCTATAAGGGTGGAATAAATCATTTCTCCATCCTACTTGTGGAACTCTATCTGGTCAATGGGATGAAAATCCCTAGCCAACCCCTAAAAACCAATATTGTTATAGTCAACTGAGGTCTTTGGTTGTTAAATACTGGGCTGCAAAAATGATACCCGCATCTTTCGTACTTTGATGTTAAAGAATGACATCAACCTGCTCTAGTTGGCTCGTGTATGTTTGAAGTATTGGGCATATGTCTCTACCTTCAACTTATCATTCCTCATCTTTATTTATTTGTACCTATCTTTGATGTCCTTTTCTCTTTCGATTGGCCTGAAAAAGGAAGAAACCTCAACACTTTGTAGTCTCTTAATCATTTGAATGTTGGAGGTTGATGGTTGTTGTGTTTCACCTGAAGCTGTTGTGTCTTTTCTTCTCTGCCATATTGTTTCAATGTGAGCTATTTCCACTGATTCAATGTTCTCCTCCTCTTTAGACACATGATTCAACTTGGGCCTTTTTCTTAGCTCAAACATCTCATCTGTAGTCTCCATGGAAGAACTAGATGCCTCTTTCCTATTCCTCTTTGGGTTCTTCTCCTCATTGGTTGGGGTCTGTTATATAGGATGAATATTCATTGGTTCCCCTAGTTCTAGAACCTACAGGAAATAACTCTAGTCAAATTGCTTTTATAGATCAATGAGTGTGTTCTCTACATCCACAACGATGCTTTCCATATCAATTAATGTATTTTCCAACCATTCAGATTGGTTGGAAAACTGTTCAATGTCAGGTCTTCGGTGGTGGATTTAAGGTCCCAATTTGACCCTGAGTCTTAGCTTGTTTATGACCCCATGAGGGTCATACTTCCACATGAAGTTGTTACTGAATTTCATCTGTTGTAGTATCTTGTCAGCATCAGGTCCAAGCTCTCTGTTATTGCAAATGAATGGGCCCAATTGCTTTTTCATCTTAAAATGGATCTTATTCCTAGAAGATAGGAGGTGGAACTCATCAAAGTTGATGATTTCTCAAAAATACTAAAGTGCAAATATCCTCATAGGGAGGTATTTGGGCAACTTATAAGGGGCTAATTGGCAGCCATAAACCCTTATTTCCATGTGTTTCTTGTACAAGTACCAGTCTCCCACCTTGTTGTTCTTAGGCAACTGTAGCACGCTCTTGATTTCTTGGATGATTCTAGGTTGAGTGTTACAGGTCAGCAAGTTCATGACTGGGTATACAAATGAATCTATGAAATGTTTATATGTAAATGCTGTGGAGTATTTCTGGATCAAGGGTGTCAAGTAGACTACTGATCTTTCTTTAACCTTTGTATCAAGCTTTTGGATGCTTACAAGGAACTTATCTGCTTGGTAATACAAAAACATGTGAAATAACACTGAAGAGTATTTGAAAACTATTTCAATGGGGATCCTTGTGAATTGTTCATGCATCCTATCTACAATGAACTACGAATAATTATACATGATAACCGAAGGCTTGCATGGGGTAAAAATGGACAGGAAGGCCAAGATGAACACATCCACATGCTCATTTGTGGTGTATCCTAGGATGCATGAGAGCATGGTGATTATATATCTGCATGTTTATGAGAAAATGGTAGTAGTATAAGGTGGAGTATCTGCAGGAGTATGGCAGTCTTCAATGATGTAAATCTGGAAGATTTTCCTTATCTTAACTAGGTATAGGGTGATATATTGGTCCAATAGGTCTCCAATGGATAGAAGGATCTGATTAGGGATAGGTTGGACTTGAAGCATTCGGTTGATGGACTCTGGTGTAATGGTGAATAAAAGCTACTGGTTTGGGGTAACGATAGCTATTTGGCTAGGGGTATAGAAAGCATGACATAAATGTATGATATTAGGGAATGGGTGAACTTTTGGGAATAGGTATTTGGGTAAATTGGATTCCCAAATGTGGATGTGTTGACGCCTCGAAAATCGCTGCATTAACATCGGGGAAAACCGCCTGGTCTGGACATTAAAGACAACTCCTTCTCCGTTTGGTGTGGTGGCTATGACTGGATATAATGGCACCAATTTCCTAATGATATGTAAATAGGATGGATAAGTGGTTGATTTTCTACTATCTAATGATAATGGATGGATGTTTCATTCTAAAGTACAAAATAATAACAACTAATCTATCCCGGGAAATTTCCATTTTAGTGTAACTGTTGATGATCTTTAATTATAAATAGGCATATAGATGAATCTATTGACAAACAAAGATGTTCATTCATATGATAATTACTTTGTTTAAATAGTTGAACAAAGTAATCATTAAAACATTATTACACTATTCTTCATATATCATTGACATAAATATGATTGAAAATATAACATTCCTTAAACATTCAATAGTGATAAGTATAAGGACTGTTGTTAAAACACATATATATATATCCAACAATAGCAAGATTAAATAAATGATGATTCATATAAAAGAATGGAGCAAAGACATAGCTAATAGTACCATATGTAACTTGGATCCCTCCCGATATCAATCGCATTCAGATTCCATCTTCTAACTTAGAAATACTTTCACAAAAAGCAGTAGTGCATATCTAATCAAAGCATTCTTCGTTTAAATTCAGAATATAGGTCCAATCTTTATAAAAAATATATATCGGAAGCATAGTAGTGTGACCCCCGATCCAAGTTTTATACAAAAATTGAGGACCCTTTCTAAGGACATGAAAGCGTCTATAAATACTATATAAGCTAACTGACTATGAAATAAAAATGCTATTAGGTGTTATAACCAAGTCATGAAGATCTCCTTAAAATAGGCCTGCTTGCAATCAGTAGATTGATTCACTGTTTTGAACGATCATCTTTTGGCTTGAGCTGGCAGATAGCAAGCATTGGTTCCAATTCTGTAGGGTGACTCAGACGAGAATGCAGTTGAGCTGAAAAGGAAGCATCATGAGTTTCGTGAATCATGTAACTGATTGCATCAGTTAAACATCTTAGTGCTACCCTTTGACTATATGGTTTAACTAGGAGGAACTAAAAGGTGTCCCAAGTTAAACTTTGGATGCCTGTGATTAATCGCTCCTTCTTGTCCAATTCTTATTTGCATGCTTGTTCCAATGTGTTGGATGATGGCAATTTACCTAGAGTGCACTCTGAAATCAGATTGGATAAATAAAGAGTATCATTAATTAACTCAATCAAATTACCAATTGCTAATCTGCATCTTCAAGTTTCCCTTTCTTCTTTCATTAATTGTGACTGCCATTCTAGGAAAAGAATCTCCTTGTGTGATTCTAGAATTTTAGGCAGATTTGTAGCTTTCCCTTCACTAGTTTCTTGCCAAGCCAGAAATTTTGTTAAAGTCTCATCAGCCTGTTCCAAATTCTGCTTGGCGTCAACTGATTTTTCAATCATTGATGAAGAAATCTCATAGAGGGGCTCAAGAAGGGAAATATTATGACATAGCAAATTTAGGTGTTTAACCAATTCTTTATTGATCTGGAGAGCTTCAGACCTGAACTTTGCTGGTTGAGGAAGACACTTGAACTTTTCTACTTGTTGTGATAGTTGAGCGATTTGCTCATCTTTTTCTTTACTCATTTGTTCATTCATTGTCTTCAGCTTTGCCAATGTTGTGGATAATTCCTTTTGTTTCTACACTACGCTTTGGTCTATCCTCTGCTTCTCCTTGAGCAATTTCTCGTTTAGTTGGTTGTTTACTTGCTGTTGTGATGCTAACTGTTGTTCTAATTGCTTTATCCTTAGTTGTCTTTCAGATACCTGTGCCTCCTTATCTGGTCCTTTTGCTTGAGTAAATTACTCACTTCTGATGCTTTATCCATAGTGGCTACCGAGTAAGCTTTGGCATACTGAGAGAGCTTTGTGAGGTCTTCAGAGGGATTGAATTCTTCTTTCCATACCACATTAGCCATCTCTGTTTGTGCAGGTAAAATGGAAGGTCGATCAATCCTTCTCTTTTTCCTTTGCATTTTAACTACAAACCTATGCTTATGGTTGTAAAAGACATCTAAAGGTGGTATATCTGCTATATGAAAAACAATTTCATCCGATGAATCCTTAGGAATTATCTCTACATCTTTTGCTTATGGATATGATGTTGGTTCCTTCAATCGGAACCATACTTGTTGTTGACTTGTGATCAATTGTCATTTCAGGTGTATTAAAACTCTGTGAATTCTCAGGATTTCTTATAATGGAATCAAACTATTGCCATTCTTTAAGGAGCTTAGGATCAATCTGAGTATATATATCCATGTGTTCACTTCCCTTTTCCTGTTCTTTCTCCTATTCTTTTTCTTGTTCTGGCTCTTTTCCTTTCTCAGGAATTTTTTCTACAGTAGGAGTTCTGTCAACAGTTTGCAGTTCAGGCTCGCTTGACTGGATTGCTGGGGTAGTGGCTAATAAGTCCAGAGGCAAAGTTTGCAACCTCTTTTCTCTAAGCCTTTTAAACACTTCCAGCCCTTCATCTTTATACCTGATCCTAGCCAATGTTTTTACCTGAAATAATGATTCTGTTGAGGAAAATAGGTCATCAAATTCATCCTTTTCATGATCAAACTTTGCAAGTTTAGCTTGTTCAAGAACATTATAGGCAACTTTTTTAGGATCATATTGTCAATTGGGAATTGTTGCAAGATTAAGAATTTGTATTTATTCTGCCTCCTTTTCTACATGTTTGTAATCATGGAGAGTGTAAACATTGCATCTTAGAGGAAATATAGGCCATACCTGTTTCTTAGAGTTTCTAAGGGTTTTGATGTCCCTTTTGTTGTTATTTGGTAGGCAAATTCCCGAGCTAACAGCTTATTGGGCACATAGAGAGGAAGGACATGGGGTCTTGTAAGGCTACCAAAAAGCCTTACATAAGTGAACTTGTCTTCTCCGAACCAATTACCAACTGCAGTCAAATCTATCCTTGCTTCCTAGGAAATCCTCGGGGTAGGCTTATCAAAAATAGCATAATAGACAGGCAACATAAAACCATTGCAAATTCTGTATAAATGGATCTTTGTAGTGAGCTTTCCATAACATTTGATGATAAATATGGATTGGCTTGGGGTCTTGGGGAGTCCATCTCCATCCAAGTATTGGATATTTAGAGTTAAAACAGAGAATCCATAATATAAGCACTATAATAAAAATGGGGAATGGTCCTGGTAGCTTTGCGTGAATTTGATCTAAATTCAAGAATTGTTGTGGCTAATTTGTCGAACAAAATGTTTGCCCAATCCATCACATAACTATTGACGACTGCCTCTATTAGAGGGACCATTTCAATGGTGAATTTAGCAGAATCATGTATTCCCCACATTCTACACATCATTCCACTGGCATAATAGTAAGGAGAAGCCAATGAGTCTACAGAATACTTACCTAATGATTTGTGTTTGTGCTTCTCGGGATTATGTCTCCACTGCTTAGTTGGGGCCGATTCTGTCTCACTTTCATTTGTAAATTTTTCTAGGAAGGCTTTGTTGTATCTCTTTTCAGGTTCAGGCAAGTGATACATTTTCCTTAAATCATCAGGTTGAAATGAGCCAAAACTCCTCCCGTCAACTGTGCAAAATGTTCTGTTTGAAACTGGAATTTCCTCTACCACCCATCTCACTACATCAGTGTATGGAAAAATCTTTTCTCATGCTACTATTCTATGTAAATATGAACAAGCTAAATCTTTTAGGGATGCTAAGGAGTTTCTAGTTGAGTTAGTTGTGGCTTCTTATGATATTTCCTCAGGCTCCTCTGCTTCAATTAAATTGTAAATGCTCTCCCAACTAGTATTTCCAAGGCCAAGGCATGTAGTGTCTGAAATTAACCCTTTTTTGCTTGGCCCTGGATCTTTGGCTAGCTGCACTGTCACTGTAGGAGCTGCTGCTGCTGCAGATTTCTTTGATCTCTTTCCCATTTGTTTAAAATTTCTTATTTCAGCGGATTTCTACACAACCGATGAGAAAAAAGTGATACAGATAAATACTACTATAGATCAATATGAAAGAATTATGTTGATCAGCAGGTGATAATGGATTATAGTGAAATTGCCATGGATAAAATCTAAAGAAAAATCTTCCCTTAACTACTTCATTGATTAGCCATTTAACCTGTCAATCATGGTAAAGGACATTTTAAATTCCCATAACATCATTTATACGCCAAATGATTCATTGAAGCATGTCTTAGATTTCTTTAATAGATAATCAGAAGTAAATCGTGAATCTGTGATCCGTAACGTGAAAGGAAGGGATTTAATATTTGTCATAAACATCCTCCGATTACCGAAAGGTGATACAATGCATGAAAGCATTTTGAATATGTTCTCGAGATATGCGCCTTATTAATGCATCGTAACCGGGGAATGGATTTGGGCTTTATTGCCGTGCCACTGTGATTTCGCCGATCGCCGATTGCGATATGCCTTATTGCATCAGAGGATTCGAGTGTGCCTTTAATCATGTGTTGACTGTTATTGTCGATTGCCGATGGTGATACGATTTATCGCATCAGAGAAATTAAAGGGGTTGTTAGATCATGCTGTGCCATTTGACTTCCTCGATATCCAATTGTAATATGCTTTTCACATCAGAGAGAATGAATGTATCTTTGTGCATGCTTCGTTATATGTGATCTTGCGATCACTTTATCGCAATAACGAAGAATTTTATAACTTTTTAAAGACCCACTTTGTTTCTATTCAAAAGGCTTTTAAAATAGTTCATCTACCTTAAGTCTTTTCATAAAGGTTTTTCTTATGATGGGTTAATACCAATTTATTCACACATCTAAGTTTTATTTAAAAAGGGACCCATCTCATATTATTATTTTGTATAAAATTTTTATGAAATGGCGGGTTGTTGTATAACACAACAATTGGTGATTCACTAGGAGAAACAATTATCTCTGAGAAATTAATTAAAATACTTAAACTTTCTTCATCTAAAAAGCTTAGATGATAGAGCAAATCTAATATAACTAGATAATCATAGGTTCTGAAAGTAATGTTAAATATTTTTGCTATTTCCTTCTCTTGTTAAAATTAAATACATTCTAAGTTTTAGATCAACCTTAATTGGTTGATAATGATAAAACAAAAGACTTTTCCAATTTAGCTTTCATAATGACTCCTTTGTCATAGGTAGAGCCTCTTCTGCCAGCAAACGTCTATAGTCTCGATAGGGTTACCTTTTAACCATTTGACCATTCCTTATTCCATCCATTTCAGAGTATAATTAAAAAGAATGAATCCAGAAGATATGTTTCCATATTTTTGCATTACTTTTTCCTTATTTGCTTATTTTGTAAGATAAAAAGCCATTGTCTTGGTTTGGTGGCTAGCTGTTGACAATGCCATTCACTGGTTGTAATTTAATTGAACAAGCTGGCTCGTGATGACACCCCTTGTTTAATAATTATAAGCCATTACCCTGTTTTGGTATGCAGTGTTGGTAATGTCAACTAAACTATTCCCCTATGATCATGGTATGTAGGCTTGTAATAAGACCTCTTATATTTTATATCAAATATATTTTAGAATTCCACTCTGAGTAATTATAAACTTTAGTGGATGAGATGAACAATTTTCTCCTTAAGAGAGTATGGATGACAGGGTAAGAGTTCAAGATGCTAAGATTGAATCGATCTCTATTTTGTATTGATAACCATTTTTAGGCTTTTTTTAAAACATTAAAATGATTTACAGTACTTCTAAGTTTTGAGAAGATTTCACAAAAATAAAATGGGGTTTTCAGAATCTAATTATACCTAATTTGTTAGAATTTTATTTTTCGTTTAAAGCTTCCATTTAAAAGTAAATATCAAAATCATTTTCTTTTGAGTAACTTTTCCAATATAGCAAAGACCAATGGGAGGCTTTTATTTTCCTAAGATTCTAAACAAAATAAGTTATGCACACAAATTCTGCTGAAAATTGAATATTTACAAAAGGAGAAGGGGTTACCTCCTCAATTGAAGAGGTTTTTCAAGATAAGCCCATTAACAGGAAGAGAATCTCCCTTTCCTAATAGATCTTGCAATATGAATGTAGAAGGGCCTATCTTCTCGTTGATTTGGAACGGTCCATGCCACATTTTCTAGAACTTAGTGTGTTTCCCTTTATCCTCATGGGATTTGTCCCATTTCAAAACTAGATCACCAGCTTGTAAGTGTTTTGAGCTGGTTGAAGTTGCATCAAAATATGACTTAATAATCTGTTGATGTTTTGTATTTATAATTCAAGCTTTTCCCTTTCTTCTTCTAATTTCAGAATTTGATCATGTCTAGGTTGAATAGAAGATGAGGGACTTTCTTCAATAAACTGCACTAAAGCTAGCAATGGAAGTACTAGATTTGCTGGTATGACAGCTTCCTTTCCATACACTAGATTAAATGGAGAAGTGCCTATGGAGGCCTTCTGTGTTATTCGGTCAGCCCATAGTGAAAATATGAAAGATTTATGCCAGTTTTTATGATTCTGCTCAATAGTTTTCTTAATGATTTTGATAAGATTTTTATTGGTGGATTATGCTAAACCATTACCCTAAGGGTAGTAGTTCACAAAATACTTCAATTTAAATTCCCTTTTGATAGCAAACTCAAATATAGAATTTCCAGAGAAATAAGATGCATTATAAAAAATAAGAGTGTTTGGGACACCAAACCCGGTAATAATGAATTGATCTATGAATTCAATGATTGCTTCAGAGTTTGTTGTCTTCAAAGGAATTTCTTAGACCCACTTAGTAAAGTAATCGGTAGCTGTAACGATATACATGTGCTGTTTCGATGAATGTGGAGTGATTTCCCCAAGGATGTCCAATCCCCATTATTCAAAAGGTTGTTCAATGTTTATTGGTTGCAAAGGGAAAGCTGGCTTCCTTTGTCTTCCACTACTGGTTTGACAACTTTGGCATTTCCTTACATATCCATGAGAATATCTGAACAGGGTGGGCCAATAATATCCAGCATGAATGACTTTGTGAGTTTTTGTATCAGCTCCAAAATGTCCTCCTGCTGGTCTGTCATGTGGCTTCTGCAAGACCTTTTGTGCTTCAGGTTTTTCTAAGCATCTTAACAAAATTGAATCATAATTTTGTCTAAATAATACATCATCTACAATTATGAGGTTTTTTTCTTTCAATCTTATGGAACATTTTTTTTATAGGAAAGATTAGAAGGAGCATATCCATTTTTCAAATAAAAAATCATATCTGCGTATTGAGATTCGGGATTAGTGATACTCATTTGATTGATTTCTTCAGTTTCTTTTGTATCTTCAGGTTCTTGAATACTGGATGCTCCTGCTAACAACCTGTAAAAACATTGTCCTTTGATAATCTTTGTTGTTTTCATTTCCATGTCATATTCTTGTAATGTTGTGACCCAATTTGCTCTCTTTTCTCCTAATTCCCTTTGAACGAGTAATTGTCTTACTGCCGAAAAAGCGACTATAACTTTTGTATGGGATTTTAAGGGAAAGGGTCTGTAGTGTTTAATGGCTTTGTACACAACAAGGGCTTGTTTTTCAACTTCTGAGTAATTAAGTTCAACTGCACCTTGAAGATTTGAGCTGTAAAATGAGATTGGTGCTTCCAAGTTTTAATCGTTAATTTGTGTCAGCACTGCTACATAAGATGAATCAGATGCAAGGGTATATAGCAAGAAATGATTTGAAAAATTAGGAGTGCTCAAAGAAAGGGCATTTATGATTGATTGTTCGATGACATCAAATGCCTCTTTTTCTGCAGGCTCCCATTTAAACACTGAATTTTTCTTGATCATGGTTTGTAATGGCAAAACAGTATGGGAAAAATCTGGAACAAATCTTTTTACAAAGTTAATTTGACCTAAAAATGACTGCATGGATTTTTATTATGAGGGAATGGAATATCATAAATCTATTTGATTCTATATGGATCAATATAAATACCATCCTTTGAAACAATGAAACCCAAGAGCTTTCCTTGATTAAGAGCAAAAAAGGACTTCTTTGGATTGAGTGAGATACCATACCTTTTGCAGCATTCAAATATTTTTTTTTAAATCATGTAAATGATTTGATCTTTTCTTGGAAAATACAGTAATATCATCTAAATAGACAACTACTGATTTATTGATCAATCCTTTGAATGCTATGTCCATCTCTCTTTGGAATGTAGCTCCAGCATTGATAAGTCCAAAAGGCATCTTTTGGTCGGCATAAGTTCCCCACTTGGTTCTAAAGGTAGTCTTAAGTCTGTCATCAAGATGGACCAAAATTCGGTTATACCCTAAAAAACCATCCAAAAGCACATTAACTCAGAACCAACTACTGAATGGAGTGTCTACTCCATGGTAGGTAAAGGGAAGTTATCCTTTTGGCTTGCTTTGTTAAGATTTCTGAAATCGATACAAATTCTGATATCGCCATTTTTCTTCCTTACTGGCACCATATTGGACACCAAGTTTGCATGTCTAACAGGAAACATTATCCTAGCATTCAAGAGTTTGTTTAATTCAGCTTTTATTTGACTCTCTAAGTTAGAATGAATCTTCATTAACTTCTATTGTACTGGTTTTTGTTGAGAAATCATTGGAATAGTATGTTGAATGATCGATGTATCGTATGTTTTCAAATCATCATATTTCCAAGTGAAGACATTTTTATACTTATGCAATAATCTAATGAATGCAATTCTTTCTTCTGAAGAAAGTCCTAATCCCAAATTGATGTTTTGAGGATTATCCTCAGTACCTAGGTTTATCAATTCAAATCTCAAAGTAGAACTCTGGAGTCTTGAATTAGTCACCTATTTAAACTTGTCTTTGATGTCATAAAGATCTTCAAGCTTGACCAGTGGTTTAGGTATTGAGTTTTCTTCTTGCGTTTCCTTCATTTGAAGGTCATGATCACTTTCATCAATAATTTGATCATCATAGGTCTTGTCAGAAGTTAAGAAATTTAAAATGTCTTCATCGTGATTGAACACTTGCCAATTAGTGACATTATCATGAATTGATGGTTTAAAAATTAACTCTACTGAGAATATGTATGGGCTATAATCTTCAGATGGAAGGAGCTTGGAAGCAACACTAGCTAGTAAATCTGTTGCTGCATTCTGGGACCTAGGGATGGGAGAAATATTGAATAATAAAAATTGAGATATAAGGTCTTGCACCAAAGACTGATAGCGTTTAAGGTGACTAGAAAGGCAATGAATTCTATTTCTAACTCGTTTTATAACAATTTCTGAATCACCGAACACTTTCAAATATTGAACTTTAAGACCAATTGCTTTGTAGAGTCCTTGAATTAAGACCTCATATTTAGATGTATTTTTTGTGTATTCCTATTCCAACCTACATGATAACATGGTATTTTCTCCCCCAGGACTAACTAAAATGCATCGTGCTCTTGCACCTTCACTAGACCTAGACCCATCAAAATATAATGACAAAAGCGAAGATTTATCTACAATTTTGTTATAGTTTCCTCAGTAACATTAACACATCTGGATGTATCTGTTTGTGAAAAAATTTCGATTTGAGATGTGAAATTATTAACTTAGAAAGGTGGTGGTTGAGCGGTGAAATTGCCAAAGAATGATTCAAATGAGTAATTCCCCAAAATATTGTTATTGAAAGCTATTGGTTGATTTTCTTGTTCGAATTCAGTAACAGTATGGGTCATGTGTTTTTCTCGATCAATCTTGATCTGATTTGGCTTTCCTTTATAAGGTAGCCACATATGAGACCAATCGGTGGAAATATAACCATAAAGTTTCTCAGACTAGTCTCTACTCAAAACCAAGCCATAGAATTCAGGTATATCAGTGATTAAAATATCAATTCTCTGAACCACTCTTGGATCAACTGATAACCTAATAGTAACTGAGTTAATTTCTCCTAAAACCTGGACCTTAGTTCTATCCAACTGTACAATATGAATTGCAGACTTTTGGGGTTCTATGTTTAGTTTAGAACAAACTAAAGCTAGCATTATATTAGAAGAATCCCCTGAGTCAATCAAACAATTGTGTAGATTTCTATTATAGATCTCATAAGTTAATAGAAAACGAGGAGTATGGGAATTGGATCTATCCCCAATGAAAACAGCATTAGTAGCTTCTACTCTACTAGGAGGTGGTTTACCTGACTCATTAGTAGCTTAAGACAATACAACATTGGGAAGAGGAGAATAAGGTACAACATTTAACTCCTTAAGCAGGAGCTTTTGTTGATGTTTGAGTTTACTAAGATCAAACATAGTGATATGTGCCTTTGTTTTCTTCATGTCTTCATTAATATTGTATTCCATAAAATCTGTAACTACTAATGTCTTAGATGTTGGAGGTGGATTTGAAGTTGATGGCTGACTTTGGGACAATATTGCTGTAGATTTCTTCGTGGGAACCTTTTCTTTGGTAGTAGTGGTACCTACATTCCTTTTCTTCTAAGTTATTTGAATAGGTTCGGGAGTACCCTTACTCCTGGTAGTTACAAGGAAAGCTTCTTGTTCATTTTCTGTATTGGAATTAGGAAAAATAAAGTCCCACATCCCATGACATTCTACAGTCTTCTCTTCTTTAGGTTCTTTGGATGACAAGACGGTTTATTCTTCTTCTTCCTCTTCGAGATTAGAGTCTACATTGGATATGGCATTTGGTGGTTTTGATTCAGGTTTCTTAAAATTCCCGAATGGCCTTTTTGTTGAAGTCTCAGCTACTTGTTTTTTGATTTCTACCATTTCGTTTGACATAGCCTTGAGAACTTTTTGGAGACCCTCCATATCATATGGGTATTTAGGCATTTTCTTCTTTGAATCATCCTTGAAAGAAACTTCTTTGGATTTCCTGTCTTCAAGAGCAGCCTTTTTTCTAAAGCAATAATGCATTTCTCTACAGCGAGCGCCTCTTTCATGTTTTCCGCTAGAGCTGGTTTTGCACCTCTATCTACAAAGATAGCTAAATTTGAAGGTAAAGCTATTATATACCATTCGCTTCTGATTTTCTCACTTAGTTTAGAGGTGGTTAGAATCTTATTCAAGAGTTTATTAAACCACAAATTGAACTCCTTTATAGGTTCTTTATATTCTATCCTAAGATTCAAGAGATCATTGATTAACGTTTCTAGAGATCTATCATCACCATACTTAGTCAGGAATTGTTCTTGAAAAATGTTTGAACTTGTAATGGATCCTAAGGGCAAGGAAAAATACCGAGACCTGACTGATCCTTGTAAAGTATAAGGGAAAAGTTGAACAACGACATCTTCTTCTATCACTCCTTTTAAGTTAACTGCCAACATAAAATTGTTAATATGCTCATCGGATTTTATTCCTTCATCTGGATTAAATTTTGGTAACCATTTTTCAGGTTGTGCTGGCAACAAATGTAATGGTGTAGGCATTGTGACTGCACCAGGATTATTCCATGGATTCTGAGCCATTGTAGAATCAATACTAGATGATATTGCCGATGAAATTCCAGATGTTTGGGAAGGAGATGATATTGAGGTTTGAGGAGGTTGGGATGTTGAAGTTCCTGATCCATGTTGAACAACAATGTGTAATGGAGGAGTGGATGGCTGACTTCGCAATAGAGAAGATGAAATGGATGATGATGAGATAGTATCACTATCAGATCCTTCAGTTGTATTTCTTTCCCTTTTCTTTTTAGGTAAAGGGAACTCAGGAGGTTCAATACCAAGCTTCCCACTCTGAATTCTAGTGAGGTGGTGAGGTGGAATGAATTGCGAAGTCTCACTGCCTTGAGATACCTCATATTTCTGTGGTGATATCGAAAAGCCTTGAAGTTTATGGATAAGTGACTGTACTTCAAGAGACTCAGGAGTTAATCATTCTGGGGAATGTTGGGGTTGAGCAATGGTA
Source organism: Pinus taeda (assembly GCA_000404065.3). Taxonomy (NCBI): domain Eukaryota; kingdom Viridiplantae; phylum Streptophyta; class Pinopsida; order Pinales; family Pinaceae; genus Pinus; species Pinus taeda. The sequence goes on along the minus strand of APFE030516833.1, from coordinate 20,562 downwards.
GTTGACTCCTCTTCTTCTCGTTTGAAGACAGGCATTCCAGTATGCAAAGGAGAAGTTGGAGGTGAGGTGGAGGGAGATTTACTCTTAGAATAGGTTGCAGGTTTGGGTTCACTCGCCATTCACATTTAATTCCCTCCTTCTAGCACCAAGAATGTTGATGCCTAGAAAATCACTGCATCAACATTGGGGAAAACCACCCGGTCTAGACCTTAAAGGCAGCTCCATTTTCGTTTGGTGTGGTGGCTCCGTCTGGATATAATGGGACCAGTTTCCCAATGATTTGTAAATAGGATCGATAATTGGTTGATTTTCTACTATCTAATGATAATGGATGGATGTTTCATTCTAAATTACAAAATAATAACAGCTAATCTATCCCGGGAAATTTCCACTTTAGTGTAACTTTTGATGATCTTTATTTATAAATAGGCATATAGATGACTCTATTGACAAATAAAGACATTCATTCATATGATAATTACTTTGTTCAAATAGTTGAACAAAGTAATCATTAAAACATTATTACACTATTCTTCATATATCATTGACATAAATATGATTGAAAATATAACATCCCTTAAACATTCAATACTGATAAGTATATGGACTATTGTTAAAACACATACATATATCCAACAATAGCAAGATTAAATAAATTTTGATTCATATAAAAGAATGGAGCAAAGACACAGATAATAGTACCATATGTAACTCGGATCCCTCCCGATATCAATCACATTTAGATTCTGTATTCTAACTTAGAAATACTTTCACAAAAAGTAGTAGTGTATATCTCATCAAAGCATTCTTCGTTTAAATTCAGAATATAGGTCTAGTCTTTCTAAAAAGTATATATCGGAAATATAGTAGTGTGACTCCCGATCCAAGTTTTATACAAAAATTGAAGACCCTTTCTAAAGACATGAAAGGGTCTATAAATACTATCTAAGCTAACTGATTATGAAATAAAAATTCTATTAGGTGTTATAACCCAATCATGAAGATCTCCTTAAAATAGGCCTTCTTGCAGTCGGTATATTGATTCACTATTTCGATCGATCATCCTTTGGCTTGAGTTGGCAGATAGCAAGCATTGGTTGCAATTTTGGAGGGTGACTCAGATCAGAATGCAGTTGAGCTGAATACGTAGCATCATGAATTTTGGGAATCATGTAACTAATTGCATAAGTTAAACATTTTAGTGTTACCCTTTGACTGTATGGTTTAACTAAGAAGAGCCAAAAAGTGTCCCAAGTTAAACTTTAGATGTTTGTGATTAATTGCTCCTTCTTGTCCAATTCTTGTTTGCATGCTTGTTCCAATGTTTTGGTTGATCGCAATTTCCCTGGAGTGCACTGTGAAATCAGATTGGATAAATAAAGAGTATCATTAATTAACTCAATCAAATTACCAGTTGTTGATCTGCATCTTGAAGTTTCCCTTTATTCTTTCATTAATTGTGACTGCCATTCTAGGAAAAGAATCTCCTTGTGTGATTCTAGAATTTTAGGCAGATTTGCGGCTTGCCCTTCACTGGTTTCTTGCCAGGCCAGAAATTTTGGTAAAGTCTCATGAGCGTGTTCCAAATTCTGCCTGGCATCAACTGATTTGTCAATCATTGATGAAGCAATCTCACAGAGGGGCTCAACAAGGGAAATATTATGACATAGCAAATTTAGTTGTTTAACCAATGATTTATTGATCTAGAGAGCTTCGGACCTGAACTCTGCTGGTTGAGGAAGACTCTTGAACTTTTCTACTTGTTGTGATAGTTGAGCGATTTGCTCATCTTTTGCTTTACTCATTTGTTCATTTATTGTCTTCAGCTCGACCAATGCTGTGGATAATTCCTTTTGTTTCTGCACTACGCTTTGGTCTATCCTCTACTTCTCCTTGAGCAATTTCTCCTTTAGTTGGTTGTTTACTTGCTTCTATGCTGCTAACTATTGTTCTAATTACTCTATCCTTAGCCGTCTTTTAGATACCTGTGCCTCCAATGCAAAAATTGTCTGGTCCTTTTGCTTGAGTAAATTACTCACTTCTGATGCTTTATCCATAGTGGCTATCGAGTAAGCTCCAACATACTGAGAGAGCTTTGTGACATCTTCGGAGGGATTGAATTATTCTTTCCATACCACATTATCCATCTCTGTATGTGCAGGTAAAAGGGAAGGTTGATCAATCCTTCTCTTTTTCTTTTGCCTTTTAACTATAACCCTATGCTTAGGGTTGTAAAAGACATCTAAAGGTGGTATGTCTTCTATATGTAAAACAATTTCATCCAATGTATCCTTAAGAATTATCTCTACATCTTTAATTATGGGTAGGCCACTAGTTCCTTCAATCGGAACCGTACTTGTTGCTGACTTGTGACCAATTGTCATTTTAGGTGTATTAAAACCCTGTGAATTATTAGGATTGCTTATAATGGAATCAAACTGTTTCCATTCTTTAAGAATCTTAGGATCAATCTAAGTATCTATATCCATGTGTTCATTGCCCTTTTCCTATTCTTTCTCCTATTGTTTTTATTGTTCTAGCACTTTTCCTTTCTCAGGATTTTTTTCTACAGCAGGAGTTTTGTCAACAGTTTGCAGTTCAGGCTCGCTTGACTGGATTGCTGGGGTAGTGGCTAATAAGTCCAGAGGCAGAGTTTGCAACCTCTTTTCTCTAAGCCTATTAAACACTTCCAGCCCTTTGTCTTTATACCTGAACCCGGCCAATGCTTTTACTTGAAATAATGATTCTGCTGAGGAAAACAGGTCATCAAATTCATCCTTTTCATGATCAAACTTTGCAAGTTTAGCTTGTTCAAGAACATTATAGGCATTTTTTTAGGATCATATTGTTGATTGGGAATTGTTGCAAGATTAAGCATTTGTATTTTTTCTGTCTCCTTTGCTTCGTGTTTCTATTCATGGAGAGTGTAAACATTGCATCTTAGAGGAAATGTAGGCCATACCTATTTCTTAGAGTTTCTAAGGATTTTGGATGTCCCTTCTGTCGTTATTTGGTAGGCCAATTCCTGAGCTAACAGCTTATCAAGCACATATAGAGGAAGGACATGGGGTCTTGTAAGTCTACCAAAAAGCTTTAGATAAGTGAAATTGTCTTCTTCGAACCAATTACCAGCTGCAGTCAAATCTATCGTGCTTCCTCAGAAATGCTTGGGGTAGGCTTATCAAAAATAGCATAATAGACGGGCAACATAAAACCATTGCAAATTTTGTACAAATCATCTTTGTAGTGAGCTTTCCATAACATTTGATGGTAAATATGGATTGGCTTGGGGCCTTGGGGAGTCCATCTCCATCCAAGCATTGGATATTCAGAGTTAAAATGGAGAGTATCCATAATATAAGCACTATAATAAAAAGGGGGGATGGTCTTGGCAGTTTTGCATGAATTGGTTTGAATTCAAGAATTGTTGTGGCTAATTTGTTTGACAAATTGTTTTCCCAATCCATCACATAACTATTGACTACTGCCTCCATTGGAGAGACCATTTCAATGGTGAATTTAGCATAATCATGTATTCCCCACATTCTGCACATCATCACCCAACATAATAGTCAGGAGAAGCCAATGAGTCTATAGAATGCTTACTTGATGATGCTTACCTGAGGATTGAGGCCGATTTTGTCTCGTTTTCATTTCCAAATTTTTCCAAGAAGGCTTTGTTGTATCTCTTTCAGGTTCAGGCAAGTGATACATTTTCCTTAAATCATCAAGTTGAAACAAGCCAAAAATCGTCCCGTCAACTGTGCAAAATGTTCTGTTTGAAACTGGAATTTCCTCTACCACCCATCTCACTACGTCAATGTATGGAAAAATCTTTTCTTGTGCTACTATTCTATGTAAATATGAACAAGCTAAATCTTTGAGGGATGCTTCCGATTTGCTAGTTGAGTTAGTTGTGGCTTCTCCTGATATTTCCTTAGGCTCCTCTGCTTCAATTAAATTGTAACTGCTCTCCCAACTACTATTTCCAAGGCCAAGGCATGTAGTGTCTGAAATTAACCCTTTTTTACTTGGCCTTGGATCTTTGGCTAGTTGCATTGTCACTGTAGGAGCTGCTGCTGCTGCAGATTTCTTTGATCTCTTTCCCATTTGTTTCAAATTTCTTATTTCAGTGGATTTCTGCACAAGCGATGAGAAAAACGTGATACAGAGAAATACTGCTATAGATCAATATGAAAGAATTATGTTGATCAGTAGATGATAATGGATTATAGTGAAATTGTCGCGAATAAAATCTAAAGAAAAATCTTCCCTTAACTGCTTCATTGATTAGTCGTTTAACTTGTTAATCATGGTAAAGGAGGTTTTAAATGCCCATCACATCATTTATATGCCAAATGATTCATTGAAGCATGGCTTAGAATTCTTTAATAGATAATTAGAAGTAAATCACAAATTGGAAATCGGTAACGTGAAAGGAAGGGCTTAAATATTTGTCTTAAACATCGTCCGATTACCGAAAGGTGATACAATGCATGCAAGCCTTTTGAATATGTTCTCGAGATATGCGCCTTATTAATGCATCACAATCGGGGAATGGATTTGGGCTTTATTTTCGTGCCACTGTGATTTTACCGATTGTCGATTGTGATATGCTTTATCAAATCGGAGGATTCGAGTGTGCCTTTAATCATTTGTTGACTGTTATTGTCGATTGCCAATGGCGATACGCTTTATTGCATCGGAGAAATTAAAGGGGGTTTGTTACATCACCCTGTGCCATTTGACTTCCCCGATATCCGATTGCAATCTTCTTTTCGGATCGGAGAGAATGAATGTATCTTTGTGCATGCTTCCTTTATTATTGTGATATGCAATCTTCCGATCGCTTTATCGTAATAATGAATATTTTTTTAATTTTTTAAAGACCCAGTATATTTCTATTCAAAAGGCTTTCAAAATAGTTCATATACCTTAAGTATTTTGATAAAGGTTTTTCTTATCATGGGTTAATACCAATTTATTCACACATCTAAGTTTTATTTTAAAAGGGTCCCATTTCATATTATTATTTTGTATAAAAATTTTATGAAATGAGGGGTTGTTGCACAGCACAACCGGATGTCATCGGCATGGTTCAAGAATCTTTCTTTACTCCAGTAGTGGAGCTTCAGAAGGTAGGTTTTAGTAGCAGTGTCTTTTATTTGGAAATCCCTATCTGCTAGTGCCCAATGGTCGATGTCCAGATGAGGTTTGACATATGTCTGATGTCCAAAGAGGTCTGGAAGCCATTTTTAGGGGGAAAGTTGTGAATTAGGCTTGTATAGGTTGTAGCAATGAGGCATTGAAAACTCTGGTGCAGTGAGAGGGTAATTTACAGTTTTCAAAAGAGGATTCAGGTATTCAGGTGGAAATACTCTTCAATTTAGAGGAAAATTAATTAAATTCAATTAATTAATCTTTAAATTAACTATACACTTTCAAATTGAGAGGGTCGTTTTGGTTTTTTCTCAAAATACCTATAATTTGGGGGTTCATCCTGCAAACTAGTTTTAATGGTGACTGTAAATGGGACGGTGGCTTCAGCTATGCATTGGATGCTTGAATTCAGCATCTGGATCTTGTTCGGGAGGTCAATGATGGTCAATTTTGGTTGCAGAGGCTCAAGGTGGCACAGGAATGCTTGAGCAATATTCACAGTACAAACAAGTGAAAAGAGTCGAAATGGGATTCTCCGGCCTTTTAACAGGTAATGGCTAGAATTTGGCATAGAATTCAAAAATGAATAGTGGATGGTTTTGGATTTTGGCGGGGAGGAAGTTTCAGGGGCCATCGCACCGCTTTTGGAAGATAGGCAGTATTTCCTTAAGAGTACGTAATTTCACCTGGAGCTGCCACCTAGCAGAATAGAGCCCAGACAAAACCATGAATCTCCCATGTTGTCATGCTGGTAAAGGTCGGAGAGGAAATGAGTGTGATATGGATGCATGCCATTAGATCTGGGGGTGGGAGATCTAATGGTTGTCCTGTAGTCAAGATGCATGGAGGGGAATCGGGGTCATGATTTAAGGGGCACTGGGGGTTAATCACCATTAATTGTAATTAATTAATGAATAAAGTCAGGATTAAAAATATAATGAGTGGGTTAATCGAGTGGGATGAGGGTTTTCTTAACCGCAGCAAGGGTGGTTGGTTAAAAGGGTTGTTGGGAAAATATGAATTCGAGGAATTAATTAAATAATGTGGGCAAGAATAAAACCTTAGGATAAGGAGTTCTTATGTGTTTTTGAGGTAGAATAGAGAAATTAATAAGCGGGGGGGGGTGATTTTTCCATGGGGAATGGATTTCACATTAAGGAAGGGGGTTTTTAGGCAAGGGGATGAAATTTTGAATGGGTTTCACACTAGGGAAATGTGTGAAACCAAGGGGTAAGGGTCAAAATGAAGGGAAAAAGGTATTTTTATAAGAAATAATGGGAGAATGGGAAACTAGTAAGTATGTAGTGGGCATGAAATGATATGAGGGGAAGTTAATTAAATAAGGTTGTGAACATCCTTTCACTCTCAAAAATGCTCCTGCAGACTGAAACATAGGATTAAGCATGATAAATTTTCTTACAATTTAACAACCTTGTATATATGCAACCATTCTTCTACTTACCGTTACTTATCCTAACATTTTTTCTTCATTTTATTGGGTGCATTTGAGCTAGAAGACCCTTTCTTTCCTTTTCTTTTGACAAGAAAACTATCTAATTCTAACCTTATAACTTCCAATGGCTTCGATTAAGTTGATAAGCACATTTTTATTTCTCGACCTAACTACTGATCTGCCAAGGTTAAACAGTTTGGCCAGAACTTTATTTTCTATCTATAAACCTGAAATTTAAAGCATGAATTAGTCAATATTAAGATAGTTGACTATCATGGTTTGTGGCATTTATGACAAGCTGCACATAGTCATTCTTTTCACATAAAAGTAAAAGTAGTGGCACTTGAATTTGCATACTGGCATGATTTATTTTTTGTTTGGGGTTCATATTTTCCCCTTTTTTTTGATCTTTTCTTTTTGTTTTTCTCCTTTGATATTTCTTTTAGGACATACCCTGTTTACACTTTTTAATTTTTAATATGGAAAACATTTTGCAGAAAGCAAAAGTATGTATAATATTACAAGACTAACCATAGCCAATTCAAAATTATGAATCCTATTATTATAGGACCGTAACAGTGGCTCCACATGGGGATGGCATTTCCTAGTGAAATGTCAAGAACTTAAAGATCAGTAGCCTTTGAATTGTGACTGAAGTTACCTTGTAGACTATCCTTCTGTGATTCTGATTTATTGATACTTATGATGGTGAACCTTTCAAAGCTCAGGGCCTTCTCTCCGAGCTTCAACTTCAAAAGATCACTATCCAATCCAATCAAGACTCTGCAATGTTATATACAATTATCAAAGTAAAGTGAACTATTGTTAATCTGTGGATATCTAATGCTTCAAAATTCTATCATTGATAGGTCCGCCTATTAGATCTGATCCATCTATCACTCTAAATAAAAATGTGTTTTCCCCCCTATAACCATAAACGACGTAAGGGCCTTGCCATAAGAAGTCAAATTTTCCATGTTTGTTGTTATCTTATCTTCTAGAATCCCACTTAAGAACTTTATAACCTATGTAAAAATCATTAGCTTTGGTATTTTTATCAAAAATCATTTTGATTTTGTCTTGGATTACTTGTGATTTAATATAGACTTCTTCTCTAGTTTGTTGCAAGTGTATGGTCTAATTTATCATTCTCTTGATATCATTTGGTTCTACCTGCAACTCTTGGATTATCTTCATCACTATCACTCCAAAAGAGGATGGAAAAACAACATCCATCCCATATACTAACTGATACAGAGATGTAGCAATGGACTTTTTGGTAGTTAGTCTATCTTCCCATAAGGCATTGACCACCTTTTTGTTCCATGTCTTTCTGTTGTCTTCTAGTAATTTCTTAATGATATTGACAAGGATTTTGTTAGAGGATTCTGCAAGTCCATTAACTTGAGGGTAATAGGCAGTGGAGTGGGCAAGGGTGATGTGGAATTTGTTACAAAATCCTACCATTTTATTGGATTTAAAAGCAACTGCACTATCAGTAATGAGCTTTTGGGGGCACCCAAACCTTGACAGAATATTGCTTTCTAAGAATGAGATAATGACAGAGTTTGTGGCCTTTCTAGAAGGGATGGCTTCTATCCATTTGGTGAAGTAATCAATAGTTGTCAAAATCGATTTATGCTAAGTTGAGGAGGCTGGGTGTATTTCTCCAATGAAGTCTAAACCCCATTATTGAAATGGCATTTCTGTGGATATTGGTTTGAGAGGTAAAAATAAAAGCTTTCCCTTTCCCTCAAATATCTGACACTTGTGATAGGATTTCACATGTTTCTTAACATTTGTAGAAAGAGTGGGCGTGTAAAAACTAGCCCTCAAGATTTTGTTAGCAGTAGTTTTCCAATACAAGTGCCCTCCACAATCTCCTGCATGAAATTCTTTCATAATTTTATCAGCTTCATATTTTAGTAAATAATTGAAGGGAATATAAATATAATATATGCATAACAAGGTGAATCAGTAAAAGGTTCACTGATCTGTGGAGTCGCCATCTCTTCCTGATCATCAAGGGCACCAATGAAATTTATGTCTAGGGCCTGACAGTTTGTTTCAGCTATGAGTTTGGTTATACCTTGGCCTTTGATAAGTTTAGTGGGCTTTATTTCTCTATCATATTCCAAAATAGTGGAAATACATTTTCCTCTCTTTCCTTGAGGCCCATTTTGTGTCAAAATGTCCTTTACTACTGAGTTTGGAACATAAGAAATGATGTAAGAATACAAAATATACACTCTGAAATCTTTGATAGCCTTTATAAAAGCTAGTGCTTGTTTTTCAATTATGTTGTATTTGAGTGTGGCATCCCTTAAGGATTTACTGAAAAATGCAATTGGTTGTTCATATCCCTGGTCATTCTTTTGCAACAAGATTGTTGCAATAGTGTGTTCTGAAGCAAAAGAAAAAAGTATAAAATCTTTCTGAAAAATAGGACTTATAAGTACTAGAGTTTTGGTTACGGATTTCTTGATTGCTTCAAAAGAATTTTTTTCCTCCACTATTCATTTAAGTGTTGAATATTTTCTTAACATGTTATTTAGTTCTCTAATTAATTTTTCTAAATTTGAAATGAATCTCCTAAGAAAATTTATCTTGCCTAAAAATGATTGCAATCCTTTGATGTTTCTAGGATGGGTGATGGTCAAGATTGCCTCTATTCTATAAGGATCTATTCTAATTCCATCTTTGGATATTATATGTCCCAACAATTTTCTTTCTTCTAGACCAAAGAGTGTCTTTTTGGGATTTAAGGAAATCCCAAATTTTCTACATTTAATGAAAACTCTTCTTAGGTGATCTAGGTGTTCATTTTCAAATTTGAAAAAGACTGTGATGTCATCTTCGTAGACCACTAAGAAGTCATGGATTTCCTTGCAAAAACTATATACATATCTCTTTGAAATAATGCTCCTACGTTCATTAATCCAAAAGGCATCTTCAAATACATGAAGGTACCCCAAGGAGTAGTAAATGTAGTTTTGGCTTGGTCTTCTGGTTGAAATAAGATCTGGTTGTATCCAAAAAATCCATCTACCAATGAAATATTGGATGAGGGTACTACCCTCTAAAGGATATGGTCCACTTTTGGTAGAGGATAGTTGTCTTTCAATAAGACCTTGTTCAAATTTCTGAAATCAACACAAAATCTGATTTCTCCAGTCTTCTTTCTAGTAGTGACTAAGTTTGAAAGCTAATATGAATATCTAATGGGAGCTATGATTTGGGCATCATACAGTCTTTTAACTTCTTTCTCGATAGATGGCATAAGAACTCGATTAATTCTCCTAAGTTTCTATTTAAAAGGCTTATGATCTTCTTTGATAGGTATCTTGTGTTGAATTATAGTAGTGTCATAGGACTTCAAGTCTTCATAACTCCAGGCAAAAACATCTTGAAACTCTTTAAATAGATTTATGTATTTAACCTTTTCCTCTAGAGGTAAGGCTTTTGATATTTTAATGGGTTTTGGTTTTTTCCTTAGTTCCTATGTTACATTCTTGTATATCTTCTCTTAAAGGCTCCATTTTTGGTTTCCTAGCTACATCGTTTGAGTCAAACAAATATTCTAATGGGACTAATCACTTGGGAAAAAAAATATTTTTAAGGTTCTGAATTTCAGGATCACCATTCATTATCTCTTCTATTTCTACATTTTATAAGTTACCAATTTCTACTTTAGTGAAATTTGTGGGTTTACCTATTTCTAAAATATTTACATCTATGCCATTATCTATGTTATTTTCTATTGTACAATCTGTCTATTTTACAATTCTGAAACTCACCTTCAGCATTAATGAAATCATATATCTAAGAATCCTATGAGAAAATTTCCCAATTCTTCAAATTGTCTGGTATAACAGGTTTATGTCTCACTTCTGCAGTGTAATGATGGTTGGGTTGAAATGGAAATTTGCAGGTACTAGAAAAAGTTGCCAGACAGTGGGCTTGTATATTCTGTTTTCTAGGAATGGCAGCAAAGTTTTTTTCCAAAAGGTCTTTGATCAAATCTAGGACTATCCCTCTATACTGACTAAGTCTGGGATTGTTTACAGAGTATTCACCATTAATTTGTTTAATGATCAATTTTGAGTCTCCCATTATATAAACTCTCTTGGCTCCAAGTTTTCTAACAATTTGTAATCCTAAGATTAGAGCTTCATATTTTGCCATGTTATTTGTGCATTTAAAATTTAACCTGAATGCATGACCTTCAGAATGATTATTCTCCATGTTGTGTATCCACACTCCTACACCTGCCCCTAACCTATTCACAGATCCATCATAATCTAGATGCCATAGGGACTCATGGAAAATGTTTTCACTTTCATCTATTTTGTATTTCTATTCTCTAGTTGTGAGTTCCTTTTTGTCATGGTATGAATTGTACAAGATGAAGGAATCCATTTCATGATGCATGGAGTATATAGGGAAATTGTTTGTCCTTTCTACACTGCTCACCATGCATTTCATCAATCTATCTCTATACAATTTCCTTTGTTGACCAAAAACAAATATGGTGGCATACGACATATCTAATTGTAAGGATCCTTGTCATTTCTCTCCCCATGAGTGAGATAACAACATTCCATATTTTGGTGGGATGTCTACAACTACTATGTCCATTACAATACTCTTTGTTGGGCACAGGACTAAAGTTACACATAAATCCTTAATCAAACCAAGGCATTTAACTTTGCTAAAGTCAAAGAAAAACATGTCCTTATATGGTCTGGTGATATCTAATTTTAGACTCTCCATGATTGCTTTTGGCATCAAGTTATGGGATGCCCCTAAGTCTAGCATAGCATTATGTAATATTTTGTCATGAATGTTTAGGCTAATGTAGAAAGGAGGAATTCCCCCTTGCTGATGAGTACCATTCACTTCAGGGGAAAATAGTAATTCAGGTTGATCATCATTCAAATTGATGGCATTTTCTCCCTCTCCTATATTTAAAGTTTCAGTTATCTATGATCTATAGGATTCATTTTTTACTAGTTTGGTCAAAGGAACTGATATCTTTAATTTTGCTATTTCAGTCTTGAGGTTGAAAGGGAGTTGAGCTTTGTTTGTTTGGATGAGATCTTCCTTAACAAATGCAGTTTGTCTGTTTTTATCTTGTTTTTTCAGTACTAGGCAATTCAGTAAGTGTTTTAGCAATTTTGTTTTGATTACTCCTATTTGGATTGATTTCAGTAACTATTTTAGTTTAAGTTTTAGTGGAGGTTATATCTACAATTTTTTGGTAGAAGTCTCCAGCGTTCCCTTAGGGAGGATTTGTAAAATTTTAGTGACATGAGCTTATGTTATCTTTTCAGTTTTGGTCTGGATTGGTATCTTAGTGGGAGTTTCATTATTCTTTTTACTTCTTAAGCTATACTATTTGTGAACCTCATATATGGCATATTCATAGCCCTATTTAAAGTCGAAGGATTCCCCATATTCTAATTGCAATTGTTGCAGCATGAACAACTCTTGTTCTTCTTGAGTAAGAAAAACAACACCTTCATTTTTTATTCCTAATAAGTTTATCTGGGTGTCATCGTATCCTTCATGTCTTTGTGAAACTTTAGCATAGTTTTCTTGGAAGGGAGGTCTAATTTTCTGCTCTAGTATAGCATTATTTGTAGTAACAGGATTCTTCCTAAAGTTGGGGTTTCTTATTGGGGGTGGTTGTTGATTCTCCCACTGAGATTTTCTTTCCATGTTTTCTAATCTATCCATTATTCTCTCTACACTCTTTGCCAAACTATCTTTTTTACCATCAGAAGTGGAAGTTTCCTCTTTAATGACAGCTCCCTTTTCATTTCTCATTCTAGCTTTATTGGCTAATAGGTTTCCCTCTACACTATCAACATTACTTTGCATTTGTTCCAATGTTTTAGGGTTTCTTTCCCTTAATTGGTATGACATGTTAGTGTCAAAACCATCAGGGAATTTCATTAATGCTAGGTTAGGTGGAGGCATAATATTAGCAGGGCTTGCATTATAGATGCTATTGAATCTAGTACAATAATCTTGAACTGACTCATTAGGAGCTCTTCCAATGTTGTCATATTCAAAAAGTATTTGTAGAGGGTTTTTCTTTCTCTCCCATCTATCAATGAATAATCTATGAAAAGTAGCTAAATATGCAACAGGATTAGTTGGTAAAGCTTTCAACCATTTCTTAACATCCTAGGTTAATGTTTGAGAAAACAACCTCATTTGGACATCAGATTCATCTAGCTCATGCAATTCAAAATAGTCAGTCATTTTTTTCACATGTTGTTTGGCAGTGTACTAACTAGCAGCATCAAACAAAAACATTTTGCTTTGATAATATTGGGGCATTGCATGGACTTGTGCAGGTAAAACCAGAGGTGCATATCGGTCTGCCATGGCTTGGATTCTAGCTTGACTAGCGGGTAAAGTGTTGGTACTTGAGGAAGGGCTTGAAATGGCTGGAGATGAACTAGATGAGGATGAGGTGTTTGGCTGATGAATAACTGGTTTAGGGGAGTGGACTCTGGTGGATATTATTGGGGAGGTGGTGGTAAATGAAGGTGTATTTACAGTGTTTGAAGATTGTGCAGAAATTTCAGAGGCAGCAATAGTAAGGGCAACTAGTTCAACAGATTGTTAAAGGTAATCATCATCTATATGGCTTATCAATGTAGAGGTTAAAGCTTCTAACTTTGTAAAAGTGTCCTACACAAGTTTATCTAAATCTGGATGGAATGGCACCCTTTTTTATTCAATGAGTTGAATAAAATTAGGGTCTAACACACTTTCATGAATTACATTCTTTGATGTAGTTCTAAGCAATGAGAGATCAAATGAAAAATCAAATGGAATTTCCTCTAAAGTTGACAAGTCCCGAGGGAGTGAATTTTCTTTAACTAACTAGCTACTACTTACTTGAGTTTCTACCTTTTTTGGTTTCTTAAAATTATGTCTTGGTCATCAACTATTGTAGTAGGGTTTGGATTTGGATTTGCCCTGGTATAGTGAGTCTTCTTTGGAGCCAAATTTTTAACTTTTTAATTGTTTTATATGAAACTTTTCAAGAAAAAATTCCAAAAATGACCTTAAGGGGCTCAAGATGAAATTTAAGGTTTCCTTAAAGTTTTATTAGACTGAGGATGGGAGTCCCTAGTATGGTCGCCAATTATATTATCACTCCATAAATTTATCTAGAAGTTATTAAAGAAATAAATATTTAGACGTAACCACAAAACTACTTTGGAGATTAGGATCTAGCCTACCTAATTCTCAGAGAGGGCTCTCTCTTCATGATTTAGCTTTGTTTTAGTTATTTGATTTTAGGCTACTTATCATTGTACTTGGGTTTTGATTTGAATTTGGGTGGTGGAATTACTTACTTAGATGAATAGAAGGTTTCTTTTACATTGGGCTATGGGGTCAAATGCCAGAAAAACAAGACTGGATCAAGTTCTAAAAATAATCACTACATGGCAAGATAAAGGAGTTACTACAAATCTCAAAGGCTAGATGGTGAAATCGTTTCCAATCAGATCTAGGGAGCAATTAAGTGTTCCTTAGGCCAGATTATGAAGAAAAATGCAAGAGGTCAACTGATATGGGAGAGCAATTAAGGGTTCTCTAATCTTGATATTAGAGGAAAACATATAAATGATTGACTGTGCAAAACAGAGTGTACTTAAAAAAAATTTGAGTTAAATTTCCAGTTAATTCATTCAAATTTAGATAGCATTTAAGCTTACGAAACACATAGGAAAGTAACAAAATTAGACAAAGAAGATACTTCACTGCAATAGCTCATCTCATGAATCCTATAATGCAATCTTTTTATTACTTGCTCTAGCCTGTTGACTTGAAAATTTGTACAATAACCCTTAGGTTTAAGATCAAAATAACTCTACAAATGTATAACAATCCACACACAATACTTCGAATTATGAAGTATTTATACAAAAAAAAATTACAAAATATCAGAAACTGACTTGGGAACTAAACTAGGAGAAAGAAATATCTTCATGCAAGAAGCTAGAGACAGTTATTGAACTGTTGCTTGTTGTCCATGTTATTTAGGTTATGTTGGCTTTGATCTTTTTCCTTATAATATGCATTGTTGTTTGGTCTTCACATTGGATGTTCTATTTACTTTGACCTTTCATATGATACTCTTTGACCTAGCCAAGCTATCAATATCCTTTTACCATGCCCTTTTACTTTTACTATACATTTTATATTTTCACTATGTATTTCTACAGTAAATCATTTAGTTTTTCCCATGTCTCAGCATCTGGAAAAGATATGTGAATCACACTTTTATAATATGGCCTCATGGAAGAGAAACCTTAGAATCCTTCATAGAACACCTAAATAGTTTATCCCCTTCCATAAAATTCATTTTGGAAGTCGAGAACAATAAGAGCCTCCCCTTTCTTGATATCCTCATCACTAGGAATGACGATGGCTTTATATCTCACCAAGTATATAGAAAAGAGACTCACAGTGAACAATATTTACATGCCACCTCCCATCATCTCCTAACCCATAAACTAGGAGTCCTTAACACATTTCCGATAAGAGCCTTCAAAATTCCTGATAAGGAACACCTTGAAAAATAAAAATAACACCTTACTAATGTTTTCCTTAAAAATGGATATAACAAACGTCAGGCTATGAAAGCCATAAAAAAAGCAAACACTAGACCTATAAAGGATAAAAAGTTTGATAATATATTAGGTAAAGTTAACCTCCCCTACATATTAGGGACTACTGAGAGAATCTCCTGCATCCTAAAAGAGAATGGTATCCTAACCACCTTCAAACCTCTAAACACCATCCACAGTCGCCTTAATCCTATTAAAGACAAAATTGATCCAAAATGTCACAAGGGCATCTATTTAATTCCTTTCTCATGTGGCAAACCCTATGTAGGTGAGACTGGGAGATCCTTTAACACAAGAATCCAGGAACACTCAGCCGACATTAAACATAATCAGTCCAAACCATCAGCTTTAGCAAAACATTCTAAAAAAGATAAACACCAAATTTGTATAGAAGACACCTACATCCTAGCCAGAAGTGATCACTACCTCATAAGGAAATTCAGAAAACCCATAGAAATTAACAAGCATGCCAATAACATCAATAGAGACGACGGATGGACCATAAGAAAAAACTGGATTCCAACTCTATCATCCAAAGTTACCCCTCCCTAACTTCATTTAAAAAGTAATTAAAAATTAACAACAACTCAAAAATGAATAACAAAATAATTAGAATTAACATCAACTCATATATATA
>APFE030516829.1:51343-62909 GCA_000404065.3 Pinus taeda | reverse complement strand
AATATCCAGGAAAGGGAGGCTGCCATTAACTTCCTTTTCCATGGTGAACTTAATAGTTGAGGACTGGCTGTTGAGGTGATCCAGGAAACGATCCAGCTCCTCATGGCCATGGGGCCAGATGACATTAGTGTCATCTACATATCTTTTCCACAGCTTTGGAAGGAGACGGGCCGAGGCAAGAGACTTGGCTTCGAAATATTCCATAAAAAGATTCGCTACGATCAGGGAGAGGGGGGAACCCATGGCAACACCACAGGTCTGCTCGAAGAACTCCCCTTCGAAACAGAAGAATGTGGAAGTGAGACATACCTCAACCAGACGCGCGGTGTCCGGATCTGTTAGGCGATATATCACTTCCATGGCCTCTTTAATAGGAATGCACGTGTACAAGGAGACCACATCAGAGCTGACAAGAATGTCCTCAGGGTCCAGCCTAATATCCTTGAGATCCATGATGAAGGATGCAGAGTCCTTCACGAAGGACTCAATGCGGCCAACAAGGGGCTTCAGCTTAAGAGCCAGAAACTTGGCTAGAAGGTAGGTTGGACCCCCGATGGTGTTGACAATAGGCCTCAGAGGGACCCCTTCCTTGTGAATTTTAGGCGCCCCATATAACTTAAATTATTCTTTCAAAAATATTAATTCAATAGTAATTTTTTTTTTAAATAACCATTAATTTATTTAAATAAATTAAATTTCCTTTAATAATATCCGCTCATATATTAATCATACCTAATTAAAATATTATATTATGAACTTAATATTATAAAAATAATAATTAGATTAAATTTATTAATATAACCTAATTTATCTTATCTCAAGGAATTAAAATATTATATTATTAACTTAATATTATAAAAATAATAAGTAGATTAAATTTATTAATATAATTATGACCTAGGTCCTAAAGTCAAATATAGCTGTTATGTAGCCGTTGGAGTCTATGCTCAGTCTATTTAACTTTCTAGGCCAGATCTGTTTCTTCAACTTGTCCTGACGATGAACCACACTGGTTGGTTCGAAACGCGTCGACAATGATCTTTTTATGTGATTTACGCAGAAGCTCTTTTTACAAACATGAGATTCTTTACCAGGAGTGGGAGGAACAACGTTCAAAGGTCTCAGAGCATCTGATATATTTACATAGAGTGTGCCAGATTGGGTATAGATGAGGTTCAAATATTGAGCACAGGAAATTACTTGCATTTAAGTCACAACCCCGCCTTTAGAAACATTCTCTGTGATAGATGGAAAGAAGGATTTAATGAGCCATTCCTCTAACAATTGATCTGGAACATAGGTCTTAACCAACTGGTAATGACGCCGCCACTCATGAATGTGATCTAAAACATGAGTGGCTTTAGTTTTTCTAAAGTTGGTAAAAAGTTTCGTTCTAGTTTCATACTAGATGGGTAACTGGAAATGAATGAGGCAGGTGGTAGCTAAGGAACTGACATTGTGAAACGAAGCTCTAGGTAACTCAATGTACCATTTATTTATGGTACCTACAAGAGTACGTTGGAAAATATGTAATCGTATGGAATCATAATTAAGGGAATTTGAAGAATACCATAGATGATACATCATGAAATGGGTCAACGAGTCTTCTCCAGGATTCCCATTTAACTTTGGGATATCAGAAGGAAATTTTGTAGGAATTATTGACCACCACAACGAATGAACTATGGGATTGTTGGTGAAACGAGTCAAGTCTGGAAATTCAAAAGTCACCACAAAAGTTAATTTCTAGTAAAAATCCAGTGGAGGATATCCTGGATAAGAAGGAAAAGCATAAGAAACAAGTAATTGCGTTCCTGGATAAGGAGAGTTCTAATAAAGAGGAACTTGGGCACCAAAATAAGGAGGATTCTTGTAACCATGATACTTGTAACCTGGTTGACCAGTTCCAGGAGAACCCTTTAAAGATTGGAATGGATGGGTTTGGATATGTTGGCCTTGAAAAGGCACTTGAGGAATACCCTGATAAGGTTTATATTACTGCCCCATTGGATTTTGCATCATCCTGGCATAAGGTGGGTTTGATTGGGGTTGTGCTATGCTATACACAATATGTCCTACTAGAATTTGAGGAGTACCTTTCCTAGGAAGTTGAGACTATAAGGTACCTTATAAAGGCTAGGTAAGTGAAAATTGAGGGGTACCCAATACCGACGGAATAGGTTGAGATGAAATAATAGTCTGTAAAGGTTGGCTTACATGTATTTGAGCTTGCTGAGGTACAAATTAATGGGTATGAATTTGAGATGAAGATGGCACAGGTTGAAGATTCAACAATAAATTCCACATTAGAGGAATTTTGAGGTCTAAAATGGGTCTCTTAAGGAAATAATAAAATAATAGTTAAAATATTAAAATAAGATTAGATTACGTCATCAAATTTTAGAGGAAAAAACAAAAAAAAAAAACTATTTTTTCAACTCATATTTTCAACTTATCTCCCTATGGGTTTACTAAAATTTTGAGTGGAAACACTCATTGGATGAAAAATTTGATTCCTCATCCAAGGAGTACCCATGTTTCATACTTTCGATGGATCCTTCTACACGAAAATGAGAAATACATGAAAAACATGATTCCAATCACATTTTTTCATGTATTTCTCATTTTTTGTGTAGTAGGGTCCATTGAAAGTGTGCAACATGGGTACTGCTTGGATGAGGAATCAAATCTTGCATCCAATGAGTGTTTCCACCCAAAATTTTGGTAGGCCCATAGGGAGATAAGTTGAAAATATGAGTTGAAAAAATAGTTTTATTATTTTTACTTTTTTACTCCAAAAATGGTGAATCATCCCCCATGGTTGACATCATCATCTTGAATCCTATTGGTTCTTATAAATTTTATTTTGGCCATACAATTTTCTTCGGAGGCCCATTTTAGACCTCAAAATTCCCCTGATGAAGTGAACCAGTTTGGACGGGAAAAGTAGGCTACCAAACATTGGCAACCATCCTAGGATAAGGAGGATTATAACAAGGATAATTACCAATTCGAGGTATACCAAGAACATGTTACCCCTTTGCCATAGGAAGAGGGGATTATGGAGGAAACCACAACCTAGATGCAGGGCCCCAACATAATGAGAGTTAGGTTGTTGAAGATAACCTTACCCATTAACATAAAGGCCAACCTATTGTTCAATTGTAGGTGTAGGTGTAGGATAAGTAGCAGGCTGAGTAGCATTCATAAGAGAATACCAGATGGAATTCCTGAAACGAATGACATGGGAGAGGTCTAAGGATTGGAAGCTGCACCAAAGAATGTACTAGATAAAGACTAATAGCCCGGTGAGACAAACATGCCACCATACATATGTTCCTCTGGTGATGTTCCAATCATGGATGAGGAAGAAACATTTGATGTATCAATAATAGTGGTGGTTGCGGGTTGGGAAGTCAAATCAGATCAAGTCATGGTTAACAATGCCAATGAATATTTTTGTCAGAAATCCACAGGTGAGTCATAAGAATTAGGTAAAGGAATTCATGCTAGAGTCTAAAGAGGAGGAAGAGGATTAGTCTAATAAAAATGGAGTCCACTCCAATAAATATGTTTAGAGGATGAGGCTCGTCTTGTGGGATCTCTTCAATACTCACAATTCCGTATGGAAGAGGTTCATTGTCAAGTCCAAGATATATGGTTGGAGGTTCTGTCTGAGACAAAGGAAGAGAAGGGGAAAAGTCCTGGAGTGATAGGTGAAGATGAATGAGGTTCCTCAGGTTCAAAAACCTTTGGAAGTAAAGTATCTACCTCAGGAAATTTAGGTTCAATAACCTTAGGCAATAAGGTTTCAGATACTTCTGTTTTGATTGTGTTAGATTTACCAATAAGAGTAGAGGTGATCTTGGGCTCGGTACTTGAAGGAAAAGATGTTTCTGGTTGATCAGATTAAGGAGGAGGACCAAAAGTAGTTCCAAAATTTCCCAATTCAGTAGTTTGCGTCTTCTTATGCTTCTGACAATGACCAGGAGTAGCCTCCAGTGGAAGAGGAGGATATTTTTCATTCTATGTGAACGACAGAGTGGGGGATTTTGTTCCTCCATGTTGGATAATAAATTTTAGAAATTAACACAAAAATAAATAAAAAGAGGGTAATCTAGGCATAAAGGATTACCAGGCAATCGTGAACTACAATATACAGCTTGGCGAACCAAGGACTTAATGTACGTGCAAAGAATATCCCCAAATGTTGTGTTCGGTGTATCAAGGTATAGAAGGTGATTGAATCAGTTACCTATGGTGAATATAGAAACCTATAGGGGAATTCCAAAATATACTCAATGGTACATGGAAGTGCAGTCTGTAGCAATGTTGTCTAATGCATAGTTGTTCGACGAGAGATTTCCCATATACTTTACGTATGTGGAGCGTGGTCCGATACACCCAAAGGTACATGGATCATGATCCTATTCTCTCATGTACGTGGAAGGATATTTCACCCCGAGATACAAGGCTAGAAAACAATGACAACTCCTACTTTTAACGACGCTAAAACACATCTCTAGCCTAGACCTCTAAATGTTTGTGTTAATGTTACAAATTCTCCTTAGGTTGATTCAATAAATTTTAATGTTTATCTTCAATTAAGTTTCAATTTTTGGGTTCATTGCAAATGTCGTCTTAATATCCTAAAATGCAAACTAGCACGAGGAAATGAAATCTTTCTCATTCAATGAAAATATGTCCAAGGAAGGGAAGAGACATAGAGTATGTAGAAAACAATATGAAACAAACAATGTGAAAAATACAATTCCCTTTTAAATGCAATTGTTCCAATTTTGATGCACACGCAAAACCCGAAATGGCAATATAATTATTTTTTTCTTTTCAAGTCACTTAATTTTCAAAAATGACTAAGATGCAAAGTCTAATCACTGATTGAAACAATATTTTTAGAATGATTACTAGAACACCAATTCATCTAAGCACTCAATGATCAAACAAAAATAGTTTGCAAACGACCTAATGATAAGAAAAAAGGAAAATCATTAAAAAAAATCCTTTCCAAAGGTACTAAAATGAAAGAAAACCAAATGGAGGCTTTAGAGAAATGACAAGACATTCAAAGACTTAAGGAAGAGCAACTAGAACAAGGCTGGTCAGAGAGAAAATCAAGA
Source organism: Pinus taeda (assembly GCA_000404065.3). Classification (NCBI taxonomy): domain Eukaryota; kingdom Viridiplantae; phylum Streptophyta; class Pinopsida; order Pinales; family Pinaceae; genus Pinus; species Pinus taeda. The sequence continues at coordinate 57,771 of APFE030516829.1, read as the reverse complement.
CAAAAGAAAACTTGTGCATGAACATGGTTGAAAGTAGGTGAAAAGGCGGCACTAGTTCCATGTAACACAGGCACAAAGAGGGCTCAGCTAGGGTGTAATGCTCTGTCAGAATACCATAGGGTGCATTGGTCTAGGGATGCAAAGTTATGAAACAAGGTTTGTAATTGAGACTCACTGAAAAGTATTCCTAGGTATGTTTTTGAATGAATAAGATAGTAAAGGTTTAAAGAAGAGGTAAGACAAGCACAATGGAAAAAGAAAACACCAAGGGAATAAACCATTCCCCAGCATTATCAACAATTTTTTATGCGAAATCTATGATTATGGAAATAAGTATCTTCCATAGGATTGGTGGATTGCCCTAGAACAACGAAAGGACAAAGGTACTAATGTTTTCCTTAAAGTAGATAGATAACAGGATGAAGCCCACCTGGAACCTATCGTATTCTTCGCTCCTTCCTTGGCTTGAATGCTCCAATCCTATCTCCTATCACTATAATTAGAACCTGCACAACTAGATAGCACAAGCCAACAATCTAGGAAATCTATGCAACATCATCTAATCACTTTATTCAATATATAAACATGGTACTTGTTAGAGTCGGTCTGGTCAGTCCTCTGTCAGAGATCAAAACTCTTTATGCATTTCATGTTTAGGTGTCCCGCTCCATTCTCCCAGCTGCATTTTTCTAGGGGCATGCCATAATCTGACGAAGAAGGTCATGATAGTCATTCCCCCTCATGTCTGGCTCCTGTTGGCTCAGGTCTTTTGTCAATAGTCATCAAAGTCCATGACAGTCAAGGTCTAGTCCTTTAAAGGACAAAGGTCATTTCGAGGTCTAGGTCTAGGAATTCATCAATTTGGTCTTTGAACATGTCCAGTAAAGCCATGCAGGCCAGAGTGAGGCCCTTACATAGTTATGGTTCAGAGAGCTTCATCGTCATGCGGATAGACTTCGACTCTTCTTCAAAACTCTGTTTTGAAGAAAAGTCAAATAGTGTCATTTATGACAAAATTTTCAAAAAATTCGCCAGTTGATCTTTTCAGATGCAGTCATGGTTTCTGTGGCCAAATGTCTTGTCGTGCAATCCCTGCAAAGAGTGCTGAAAATTTCAGCATTTGAGCTACAATTTCAAAGGGAAAGTGAAAATCAGTGTGTTTTAAAGTCAGTGAAAAAGTGCCAAAACATAACATTAGAAAAATGGGTTTTTGAAGAGGCAAAAATTAAACCCATCTCTTCCAAGGATATATATACAAATTTTTATCAAAACCAAAGGCATTGTGCTATTACAAGCCTTGGAGGAGCGTTGCAAAGGTGTGAGTGTGCATTTGTGAGCATTTGAGTGAGTTGGAGGTGGTTTTAGAGGGCGCGATGCATATACCCAGGAGCCCGGTGCACATAGAGGGCACGACACACACGTAGCCTGCCAAAAGTTCAATTTTTCTAAGGGCACGGCGCATACCTAGGGCGCGGCGCACTGGGCTTTGCGTGCGGTGCACACAGACAAGGGCCAAAACAAGTGCCCAATCACTTCCAAATTTCGGTGAAGCCTATCAAATTGAGAGGTAGGCCTTATAGCATCCCTTGCTCATTAGATTTTGTCAATGATATGGTGTTTATAGAGATGTTTCAATGCCACCAAAATGTATAAAATCGACGATAAGAAATCACCTAGAAAATGATGGCTAGGGTTGTTAAAATGTGTTGTTAGTGCCAAGGTTTCACTCCACTCACCTTTTCCCCTCACCTATCATTTTTCCCATCCTCCCTCTCTCATTTTTCCTAAATTCCCTGCCCTAAACTACTACCAAATCCTCTCTCCTATCCCTCCACTATTTGGCCAACATGACACCCCAAACCCTACCCTCTCAAAAACCCCAAACTCCTCCCACATCCCTAACAAATTTCTCCCTATAACCCCTATTGCCATTTCATCACTCCCTTTCTAATACTCCCTGTTTCAATGTTCCCCTTGGTGACAGATATTACAAAGGCACCCAGCCTCACACCATCATCAAAGGGCAGCCTAATCACAATCCACATTGTAGTCATGACATCACAACATTCGTCAGAGTATGAGATGGAAACACAAAGTGACTCTTCCTCAGAAGAGCAGGCTCCCAGGAGGCACCACAAGAGTGGCAGACATGTCAGGGATTAACCCACTACCCTCACCAAGTTACAAGCATGCCCTCTTGCCATGTCATGCTTCCAACACCTGTCATGTTTTGAATTTTGTCAAAGGGTGGCAAATGTTAGAGTTCATCATGAGTTGGCCCGTTTATTTGTGCTTCATCTACATGGAGGTCAGTCTATCTTGGCCGGGGTCACTTTCACATTGACACCCGAAGCTATATCAGTGGCAACAGGTATACCAAATGTTGGAGAATAATGGCATAAGAAGAAGAAGGTGGATAGGCAACACTATGAGCCTTACATCAAGGCCAGATTATTGAGTGAGCTCACAAGAGTCTTTCCCTTCAGATACTTGAAAGATGAGTATGCTCCACTCATGAGATTGATCATGAAATACTTCAGCTGTGAGGGGAGGTTCTCTCAACTATATGCCTATCACATCCGGTTGCTCATGCACTTCACCAGGGTGAGGATGATGAACCTCCCATTTTTCATATGCAGGAACATAGAGAGGATGAACACCTTCATGCTGCATAAGACCCCCAACAACAACTTAACAATGTGTTTCACTTTGCTCTTATCTGGATTTTGGTAGATCATCAGTTGGGATTGTAGGGCATTGCTTGGGAGGATTTCATCTCCTGTGACTTCTTCAGCACATCACAGGTACTATGAGAGCCAGAGCAGGAGTTGGGTGGTCCCTCTCATTAGCATGAGCAGCATGAGACCACTACCATGCCAGTTTATGTTACATATCAGAGAGGTAGTAGGCACTCGTTTGCAGCAGCAAAGCGAGTGTTATCTCCACCCAGGGTGGAAGGGGCCTCGCTTCCGGCATCAACGACACAGGTACTAGACAAGGGCAAGAAGCCTGTGCATGATGAGCGGCCATCAGGTGTGCAAGAGACCAATGTCATCCTCATTCAGGATGATGAGGCAGAGGCAGAAAATCCCAAACTTAGGATGACCATTCAGGAGCAGGACTCGGAGATCCAAGACTTGATACTCAATATGGAGAGGGCTTGATGGATCATCAAGTATCTGGAGCAGAGGAAAAAGAAGCTTGAGGACCAGCAGGCAATCATGGCGCTGCAAAGCATCCGTGAAAATCGACAAGCTGCCCAGCAGAGGAGGATCAAGCTCACTACCTTGGAGCAAGAGATCAACAACGACCGTGAGTCTTGGTTAGAGCGGGTCAATCTACACCTAGAGACACTGCTGGAGAAGGCCAATAGGGACAAAACCATATTGAGTGGAACATAAAACTTCCAGATAAACAGAAATATATATAAAAATACTTTTATTAATAAATGAATTACAGATGATGATTGTTTACAATGGGTTGCCTGGCTTATATACCACGATGGGCACCCTTTGGGAAAGGGCATGACCTTATGATCGTGCCCTTTCGTCTAACTAAACCTAAAATTAAACAATAAACCTAGAATTAACTAATTTTTTACATAACATTGCCTTCCTCTCGAAATAATGCTTTGTCCTTAAAGCATACGCAACGACAGATGTTGTTGACAAAATGCTTCATTCTCCCAAGAAGCGTCTTCTTCGGTAAGTCTCTCCACTTGATTATATATTCCAAAATGATCAAAGTAACACACTGTAAAAGATCTTGAATTAATCTCTCAATTTTCGATTTTTGGTGATGTGGATATCGGTATGGATTTTTCATAGGTCGGTCTTGAAATACTTTTTCAAGCTTCTGAATTAGATCTTGCATCTCTGGTGACTCTTCTTTGGTCATATTTGCAGATAACATTTCTAATTGATGACATTGTACTGCATAAGTAGGTGCTCTTCTTCGACTCAGCTCATCATCTGAGATGATGACACAAACATGATTTTCTGGGTGCTTGGAAATCCAGTAGTTTGTACTTCTGACCTCCAATTGAATTTTATAAATTGTACTTGGATGGTTGCGGCATAAGTACCCTAAAAGTTCGTAGCCATTGGATGCCTAAGAACTACATCTACTCCTCCTAATGGTACCGTGAAGAATGGAGACTCTAATTTAAAGTCTTGAATCTGCAAATTGACCTTATGGCATTTCCCCACCTTTTCAATCTTCTTACCGTTAACTATCATCACTTTCATGTTTGGTAAAGGAAATGAAAAGATATTGAGTTTCTTGGCCACGGTTGCATCTAGAAAATTGTGTGTGCTTCCAGAGTCGATGAGAACCACTACGTTGTTCTTCTTTATGTGTCCTTTTAAATTTAAAGTCTGAGGTTGTGATATACGTGTCATAGATGATAATGACACTTGCGGAATACTTTCATCATCTAATTCTGGTGAGAATTCTGGGGCGTCTTCTGTTTCTTCTATGTCATAATCTTCACTGTTTGAATCATTGGTTGCTTCACAATTATATAGGTTCTTTGGTTCTTTTCCTTTAGCACATCTATGTTTTGGGTCCCACTTCTCACCACAGTGTTTACATTTAACCTCTTTTATCCTTTGCATTTCCACATTAGATTTTTCATCTTCACGATGATGTGGTGGAACGTATCTTGTATTATTGGAGTCCATATACTGAGGCATCCTTCGTATTGAATATGTTTTTTCTGCTTTTGACCAAAATATTGGTTCAGATTTCTTTTCGGCTGTTTTTGCTTTTCGTCTTGCTACTTCTATTGATGTAATGTCATGCATCTCAAGTTCTGCTTGTAAATGGGATTTAAGTCCTGAGACGTATGATTGAATCAAACGAGATTCTGATAACCCAGGTACTCGTGTTACTAAGGTCTCCCATTCTTGAGTGTATTCGTCCACACTTCCTTTTTGTCGTAACTTGATGAGTTCTGAAAAGAATTCTTCTTCTCTTACACCTTGGAATCTTTTAAAAAATGCATCTTTAAATTTTCTCCAGCTAATGACGTGTGTTGTTTTTTTCCACCACATATACCAGTTGTATGCTTCTCCTTCTATTTTCATAGATGCCTGTCTGAGTTTTTCGTCATCATCAGTGATGTCATATATCTCAAAGTATTCTTCTGCTTTATTTATCCATGCAACATTGTTTTTCTCGTTTCCATCGAATTTAGGCATCTCGACCTTTGCCCTCCTTTGGTATGTGGCTAATGGTTGAGCAAAAAAAGGGTGTTGATTAGTGAGGGTATCCCAAAGTTTCTTGTTTGTAAAGGCTGTGTTACTTGCTTCTTGGTGGGGTGTCGCTGATTTTCTTGGGGATTCAACCTTTTCATGAGAATTTGTTGACTTTGTTGAATCTGATGAGAGGTGTTCTTGATTCTCTTCACTTTCTTTTAATAGCTCTTTAGGTGTACAATTCGACCTTTTACACAGAAGTCTCAGCATTGTTAAGGCATCTCTGATGTTTACTTTTGTTTGGACATGTTGACTTTCCATCTTTATCTCTATTCGATTTGTCATATCTTGAAGATTTTTTATTTTGTCCGCTTGCTCCCCAAGCTTGATCTCGAATTCATTTAGTCTTTTATTGACCTCATCGTGGTTGCTATTTATCTTATGCTCTGCATCCAACAATTTTTTTTGGAAATCCGCCATTGTCATTGTCGACATTAAGCGGGTTTGCGGGGATGTGTATTTATTTGCCAGCGAAAATATTTTTCTCCCCCCTTTTTTTATTACTAAAAATAATTTTTATACATATAATTTTTATATTAAAAATAAATTTAATTATTAATTATATTTATATATATAATATATATATAATTAAAATAAAATTATTGTAAATATATAGTTATATATTATATATATATATATAATATATAACGATATAACTATATTATATATATTAGATATTACTATCGAACAGTCACGTTTCTTGATGGAACCCTTTGACTGTACAAAAAAAATATTGAAATACCACCGCAGTTTATCACGGATGGCTTACGAGTCGCTGGTGGTGTGAATAGGTGACAGTGCGTGGAAAAACAAAGACACAGCTAAGGAAATAACCTCAACGTGTAATGATGGTGCAGGTAAACAGCGTGAGGGAAGTCGATGTAAGGGTGGTCAGCAGAGTGGACAGATGGCAATAGCGTGAGGGAATTGGTAGCGGTGGTAATGAGACGGCGGACACAGAACAGTTGGATTAAAGATGGGTGTGGAAGGCTTCGACGAAAACATGAATGATGGCGGCAGTGGGGCAGCGGACCTATGACAACGGCGAGTATGCAGACGCTCGATGTTGTACACAGAAACTGAGGTAGCGTAGCACAGGACGGCAGCGATCTTACTCGCTCTGATACCAATGGAATAGAAAATGCCTGATACGCAGAATTTTATATATAT
>APFE030516829.1:0-34187 GCA_000404065.3 Pinus taeda | reverse complement strand
ATTTTGTAATGATTTGAGAAACTCCCCAACTCTTGGTCGTTCTATTTCCTCATGGCATAGTCTATTTATTGTATGCAAACCATTTGAAAAGGGTTGGTTGGCTTGTAATTTCTGGGAGACTGTGGGAAAGAAACTCTGTTTCTTCATTGTATATTTTTACAGAGGATTAATGAAAGGCAGTGGCTCTGTTTCATGAGATTCATGTGGTTGTGAGTGTAGAAAATGTGTCTTTTATGTTTCATATGTATCTTGTTATGTTTCATAGTTCATTTCATATTCATTTCTAGTGAAGTTTTCTAGGTTAGCTAGGGTAGAATTCAATTTTATTGCTCTGCTTGTGGGAAAATTTCATGTTTAGTGTTCATTCTTCTGTTGAAAAGGATTCATGTTGTCCATGCCCTTTTCACCCTCTTACTCAATCTCTCCATTATGCACTATCTTAAACTAAATTTCTAGGCTTTCAACCTATCTTGCCTTACGAAGTAATCCGTGCCTTTGTATTAAGTTCTCTGTTCATTGAGGTCCATTGGCCCCATACCGTCCCAGAAACACAGTCATTCATAAAAATTACTTCTTGTGTCCATATTCACTTACTAGCCTAAGATAAATAGTTCACTGTAAGTCATCTCATTCCTTTTCATTTATCTATTCACTGAGTCTGACTCGGAGAGAGCCCTCTCCTGTTCTGGTAGGGCTAGCTACCAGACTAAGTGTGGTTTGTGGTTACCCTGAATTTTGCCTTCTTTCAGCCTAAGGTGGATTTAGGTGATAACAATATTGAAATATATAAAACCACAACATCATATATAGGAAAACAAATGACTCTTTGCATTAATAGAAATGGAGTGAGTTACAACCAAATGTAGATGTTGATCTTATAGAATATCTCCTCCAAGTTGACTTGTGCTTTCGTTGTCACAAAGTGCACCTCTAATTACCCTAATGCATGGAAAGATAGCTCTCACAACAACAACATAAGGGTAAATATATAGGTGAAGGAGGTAGTTCATGAATTCTTAACATTTTACCAATCTAGGCTTGAGATCCACTCTTGATGGTAGGATGAGCTCAAGGGATAATGGATGAAAATTCCAAGGTAGGATAATGTTGAAGAAAGGGTAACTAGGTTCGGTCTTCAAAATAACATGCAATTGTTATAGATATGATATTAAAATATATGATAATAGAAATAAACCGAAGAAATAACAAGATCTAAATATAGAAATGCTTCTTTATTGATCAAACCCTTAAGGTAGGGCAACACCATACTTTCACTCCTTAATGAAGGAGAACACTCCACAAGCCATATGCTTTCCAATAGAATAATCCTTGACATATTTCAATGGGGAGTCTCTAGCCTCTATATAGGCCTCATACATACAATACCATGGGTCACTACCATGGTTCCCTCAATACCATCTATCTAATACCACAGGCTTATTACATTATCGCTAACTACTTGTAGTCCCTTACATGATGCGGGTTAACCACTTTATTTATTACTATGGCCCATCCCATTATTACATTATTCCTTTGGGTAATTCCCTCTATACCCCATACTATCCCCCTTAGGAATACTACATTCCACCCCCCTTAAACATGTTTCGTCCCCGAAACATAAGAAGAACACACATAATAAGATGGAAACAAATCAACAATAATGACAACAACTCCCGGATGAAAAATAGCGAGGGGCGACGATCCACCCACAACAAATCAACACAGAAGAGCCTCTAGGGTTAACTTCCATCTCAAGCGAGCGAGGCACAAGTTATATCGAGGGTTCACCTTTCTCTTGGATGGCTAGATGCACGTGCATGGTACTAATGGACTACTCTTTTGAGTAGATCTTATTATTTGTGTTCATCTTATGTTTCAAGGATGAAAGATGTTTAAGGGGGGTGGAATGTAGTATACCTAGGAGGGATAGTATGGGGTACAAAGGGAGGTACCCAAGGGAATAAGGTAATAATGGGATGGTCCATAGTAATAAATATAGTGGTTAACCATTATCATGTAAGGGATCACAAGTAGTTAGAAATAATGTAATAAGCCCACTGTATTAGATAGATGGTGTTGAAGGAACCATGGTAATGACCCATGGTATTGTATGTATGAGTCCTATATAGAGGCTAGAGACTCCCCATTGAGGCATGTCAAGGAATATTGCATTGGCAAACATATGGTTTGGGGAGTGTTCTCCTTCCTTAAGGAGTGAATGTATGGTGTTTCCCTACCTTAAGGGTTTGATATCAATAAAGAAGCATTTCTATATTCGTATCTTGTTATTTCTTGGGTATATTCGTATTTTCATATATTTTCAGATCATATCTATAGCAAGTGGGATTGGAGAACTTTCTTGGGCAAAGTAGATTTTTTATTTTATTTTGTTTTATTTTTTATTTTTTATTTTTTGCAGAAATTTTTGAAGACGATGAGTTTGCAGATCAGATCTGTATGCTCTGGTGCAAAATTTGCAGGATATAATTATATATCTAGGTTCTTTGCAAAAAAATACAAATCGGAGTCTGGATGAGGGAGATATCATTGATTTAAATAATCAGCTATGTTGCAGACATTTTTCGGGCCAACGAGTTTGCAGATAAGATCTATACATTATAGTGCAAAATTTGCAGAATCTCATTGTAGATCTGGGTTCTTTGCAAAAAAATACCGAATTTGGAAAAAAAAATTGGTCGAATCGGAGTAAGGATGAGGGAGATATCGCTGATTTAAAAATCAGCTATGTTGTAGACATTTTTCGGGGCAGCAAGTTTGTAGATAAAATCTATATATTCTGGGTCAACATTTGCAGAATCTAATTTCAAATCTGGGTTCCTTGCAAAAAAAATCCAATTTCAAAAAAAAATCAGTCGAATCAAAGTTCGGATGAGGGAGATATCGTTGATTAAAATCAACTCTTTTTTCAGAAATTTTTGTGACAACGGGACAGTTGCAGTGCGAATATGGAATTCTAGTGCTGAAATCGGGATTTATATCACATGGGAAGATGCAAAATGGTTGTTCCATTTCCGAAAACATGATACAAGAGGGATTCTGAGCCATATTGACTGAATTGTGGCCATTTCAAATTTTCACCAAGTAAGCGATTTGTTTTCAAAACCCTCTTCATGGAGGTTCTATATTTTACAGGAAAAGATAATGGTCCTACTATTGAAGAATTCATAGAAAACCAAAAGTCATTATGGGCAAAATATGGAAGATGAGACTGCCAAATGGTTTAGATCAGACTAATATGGAAGATGAGACTGCCAAATGGTTTAGATCAGTTGAGAGCAAGACATTGTACAACCTTTCAGATGAAGAATTTGAAAAAGTCTATTTAGACAAATGGTTTCATGCTAGAAAATAGGAGAATGAGACATGTAAGTGGTTATATTTTACTGGTATCTCCTTATTGCAGGTTCATGGATGTATTCAAAAGGAGAAGATCATTGTGTCTATAAATTCTAGTTGCAAGCATAATGTTATCAATGCTAATTTGGCAAAAAAATTGTAGTTTCCAGCAAAACACATTGAAAACACACAGGTTGATAATGAGGATGTTCAAGTTTATAAAGATTTGAAGCTTTATATGGATAAGCATGTGTTGCATTATAATTTTTATACTTCAGATATGGATAACATGGATGTTGTTTTGGGATACCCTTCGATGGAATCTGCGGGTACTATCAATATCAATGTGCAGAAGAAATTCCTGAAGCTTTGGTATAAAAAGAAGAAAATTACATTAGAGGATATTTCCATCATTGAACATGTAGAGTCCACAGAGGCTAAAGTAGAAGATGTTCTAGGGACTGACACATCAGATGACGAGTCCTTGATGGTCGATAACCAAACACAAACATCAAACTAGGTAAGAGAAAAACAAGTAGAGTCCAAGGAGGCTGAAGCAGAAAATGTTATAGGTAAGGATACATCAGACGAGGAATCAATGGTTGAAGTAATATTGGAAGATAAGCAACAACAACGGACACTACAACATGTATAGATACCACTAATTCTCCCTTAGGTGGTGAATTAAAGAAAGATACATTGTTGGTTGAAACTTCACCATATCACCACCCACATCACCCCGCAAGAAAACAACCTACAAGATGGAAACGAATCAACAACAAGGACAACAATCCCCCCATGAAAGATAATGAGGGGCGACGATCCACCCACAACACATCAACACAGAAGAGTCGCCAGGGTCAACTTCCATCTCAAGCGAGTGAGGCACCAACTAGATTGAGGGTTCACCTTTCTCTTAGATGGCTAGATGCACGAGCATGGTACCAATGTGTAGTGCTCGCTCTAGTTGACTGACAGTGATATGACACTAACATTTATTTAGCCCTAAGGCCCACACATTATTCTTTGAGGACCTCAGGTTGAGGATCCAGGTACATGATGCTATTATTAGTGATTGATATATTCATGGTTGTGATGTTTATGTATGCTTTCCATTGATATTATGATAGCATGAATGGTTATGTATATTATCTATCGGTTTTATGATGATTGTAACATTAAATGATTAAGTTTGCTCTCTACTTAATTTATGATGATGATGACAGTAACAGATATGTGTGCTCTCTATTAAAAGCATGATGATGATAAATTTGATGGATAGGTATATTTCTATTGATGTTACAATGTTGATAGCTTAATGGATATGTATGTTCTCATTGATGTTTTGATGATGATAGCCATGATGGATGTGTCTCCTATGTTACCTACTTTCTTTAGTTCGAGCTTACAATGAACAATGATGTGAATGACTAGGTGTTGTTAATGATGCTATTATGACAATGACTAACACTGAGAAACCTTGTTATTGATGATTATTGAGTATGGCAGGAAACCATCAGAGGCACTCACATATGACGAGTTGATGACACCTGGTTTGATGAAAATTTATATTATTTTATCTTTGAAATTCTAAGTCAATTTTGAAACCTGCTATATATATGTTTAAATATATTCTGATGAGATGTTAGTGTTCAGGCATAGATTTAGTTGCTTGGCTGAAGACTCACATAGGGTGATGGGGTTGTACAAGTTGGATGGAACTACATGGGAGGGGTGGGACAGTGTCCCTGATCTACCCACTAGACTCCCACCGTACTTGGCTGGAAGGTTGAAACACCTTCGCCTTGAGATCACGATGTCATTGGGGTAGGTCCAAAGTTGGGTCGCTCATGGGTTTTACCAGGGCGCGCATCACGGCGGATTCCTGATCCCGACACATTAGTCTCACTTAGCAGGAACATAAGAGATGATAGTGGTCTACGTCGTTGCACCTATACTTTCCCCTCATAGTCACTGAATGCTTGAAGGGCAAGTGGTGTGGCACCCTTGGAACTTCAAGGGAATTTCTTGAAGGGCATGACCAACTTGGCACCCTTGGCATCACAAATAAACTTATAGGCGTGGAACCCTTGGAACTTCAAGGGAATTTCTTGAAGGGCACGGCCAAACATTGTACCCTTGGAATCATTAAAAATAAATTAAATAATAAATATAATCAAGGAATGAAACTAGGTAAATTTACATCAAGGGTAAATGATGTTAGAAACCAAGGTAATTAAATCAAAAATAAAACTTGGGTTAAGAGGATCATAGGAAGAAATAAAATAGGTTACCTTAAAAACTTTACCCTTCCCATGTTGGAAAATATTAGGTAGTTTAATCAAGTAAAAGGGGAAAGAGGGATGTAATTGTAAGGATAAAGATTAATCCTAAACTAGTTAAACCTAATTAAGAGAAGAGGAAGGTGAATTAAAATAAGAACAATAAATTAAATTTAGAGAAATGTAGAGAACCTCCATGTGGCAGCAACCAACATAAGAATATCCATCTAAGAGATAACTTGAGTTAATTAGAGAGTAGATAGGGAATCAAATATTGACTCATTAATTGATTTTAGTAATGAACACAAATTAAGGAATAAAAAGGGGGATCAAGAGGCAACTAGGAGAAGAAATAGGAATCTTGTTGAGGTGAGGAAAATATTAGTTTTAAATTAAAATTTAAGTAAATAAATTTTGGAGACCATTGATGAGAGAGTGACACATGGGTGGGTGAATAATCAAACTATTGAATTATAAAAAATAATTAATTATGCATGACATGCCAAGTGTCACCTATGAGGACTTTTATAAAAGAAGGGGCAAGCCATGGGAGAAGGGACTTTTTGGGAACCCTATTGTTTGATGGATGAGACTATGTCAGAGCAGTGATTACGAAACTATAGTAAGTTTGGTGAGGTAGAGGATTTTAGAGAGGGGACTCTTGAGCCAAGGAGTGCTCTCCTTGGCCAGCTATTGCATTCCTCCATTGTACAACCCCATTGCAGCTCGGGGGTCCATGGGGAAAAAGCGTACCCAAGGAGTATGCTGGGAGGTTAACTGGTGGGTCATCGCATTCGGATCGAGTACGCCGTCATTCACTCTCGGAGGTGACCAGCAACATGGGAATACAAGTAACAACAAATCAAGTGGATTCTCGTCTTTTGTTGAATGGTATATATGTGTTGCAATATTATTTTGTATGATTGCTTTATGGTCTTAGTTAAATGTATGTAAATTTTATGATATGTTTCCTAAAATTAATTTCAAGAATGTGTTAGACAGTGCTGAATAAATTTCGAATCCCAATGTTTTCTTTTCTGGTTGTATTTTATTGTGAATTGTTAATATATTATATATATATATATTTATATATATATATTATATATTATAATATATATATATATATTATATAATATATATATATATAGGATTGGGTCCTTACAATTGGTTAATCAGAGGGCCAAGTTGAAAACCGTTAGAGACTTATGGTCCCATGCATGCGATGACTATTTAAAAAAAAAAAAAAAACACTCTTGGTTAGATTTTATTATTTACCAGAAGGTGAATAATGTCCCAAGTAACTCTTGCACTAATGCCTATGGCATTCCAACCATCTATTTTACATGGTTGTACTAGTTTAACATTCTGAAAATCATTACATTCATTTAACTTTTTTCTTATAAATAATGGTATTTATTATTATATATATTCTTTCATTATTAATCTGGGTTGTAGATATCTTATATACTAAGGTATAACACTATATCATACCATACACTTCTAACTATACACGCACTTATACATAAATAGTTATTAAAGTAATTCCAAATTATCCATTGTTTCCAATTGGTATCCCTATCATATATGCATGTAATATGATAATTACCCTATCCTTGATAATTACCTATTCTAGTCGTGTGCTATATAACCCAATATTATCTATGATTATTATTAATATTTGAGTTTTTGGTACTTCCATTGTTGAAATCATAGAACATTAGAAACTTGTTCTCTCTTAATTTACTAATGACATTATTAGTTTATGTTATGAAAATGCTACCAATCACCTTTACCATTTACATGACATAATATAGTCTAAGCCTACTATGTTGATTTAGATTATGATTAAATCTTATAGGAAGGTTGAATTTGATAGGCGAATTATATCATAAAGAACTTATAAATGCATAAATTGTTCCTTTGTAAGTATATAATAATAGCAGTAAATTATAGAACCACTCAGGTTGGTTACAATATTTATTTGATTGGTTTTATCTTATAGGAAAAATCGTATTAAATTGTGGCAGGTGGACCATGGTTAGAAGAAGTACAAGAAGGAGTGGGGAAACTAAAGGGCACAACATGGCGCCACCACAACAACCAACTCCTACCACCCCACCTAATGAGGGGGAAAACATCTCAACACAAGAACAGGTACTAGCTGGAGAAGTGTTGAACTTAATGAGATCATTCCAACACATGTCTAAGGCATTAATAAACTGTTTGGAACGGGAGCATGGAGGACTTGTCATACAAAACGAAGCACCCCAAAACACCACAAGAAATGATGTACGTTGAGATTTGGAAAACGTAAAATTTCTATAGTTTTGGGGGTCCACAGATGGTCAATCTGTAGAGGCATGGTTGGAAAACATGGCTATGTGTTTTACCCTAAAAGATTACACCTCAAACATGAAGGCCAATATGGGTATCTTCCAGCTAAAGGAAAACACACTACTTTGGTGGAAGACATTATTAACCCAATTGGGGATGGATATATCAGAAGTAACTTGGGAGCTATTTGAAGAAAAATTTAGAGAACGTTACCTGTCAGAGGAGTTCCTTGAGAGACAACTAAATGAATTCAATTCATTAAAGCAAGGGAGTTTCTCACTACCAGAGTATGAGGCACATTTCATGGAATTACTCCATTATGCCCCTCACCTAAACACATAAAATCTCAAAGTGAAAAAATTTGTGTATGGATTAATGTTAACATTCAGACCAATATTAGAATCTTAATGCCTCACACCTTGCACGAGGCAGTTCATCAGGCAATCATTGTAGAGGAGGAGATCATGAGAAGTGAACATAGTAAGTCAACAAGGCCCACAGGATCAGGAGTACCAGGTAGAAACAATATGGAACGTAGAAATTTGCAAAGGGGTCCTGCGCTCAATCATCAAAGGTGGTCAGGAAGAAATCAAAGAACACCATATAGGCATCCAGCTCAGCATCCTCATAGGATACCGCAACAAACTCATCAACCACAACCGCACCGGCCAATGAGACAACACCAAGTCACACCACATCAACACCGATCTTCTTTCCAGCAGAGTTCCAGACCAACTCCCAGTTCAGTTGGTAGTAGGAGCCAAGCCCCTAGGAGGGGGTGTTGTATTTGTGGAGGTCCTCACTATGAGAGGGATTTCCCTCAAAAGACAGGTAATACCAACTCAACTAAGAATGCAACTACAGTGGGGGATATGGGGAAGGTTCATCGCATCCATGCAGCAGCGAACAATCGCCAGGTCAAACACCAGTCCACTGTGTTGGAAACCTCAGGTAATATTGATGGTATGAGTTTTGTCATTTTAATAGATCCAAGGGCTACTGATTAATTTATTTCTCTAAATGCATTATCAATTATTAAACATAAAGCAACTCCACAATATGAATTTAGACATGTAGAAATGGCATGTGGTATGAAAAGAAATGTAGGAAAGATAGTAAAGGATTGTGAGGTGGACCTAGGTGTGTGTAAGACCAAGGTCTTGTACTCTACAATTCTAAGAGTTTATGATGAGTTATAGGAATGGGTTGGTTGGAGCGACATGAGGCACTCCTAGATTGCAAAGCTAAGATTCTACATTTCACTGACGATGACGGCCAAAGAAAATCATTAAGGGGAAAGAACCGAGGGGTGTCCCTGAGGTTCATCTCCTCCATGAAACTAATGAAATTTAGGTGAAAGGGATGTAAAATGTTCTTGGTGGTAGATCTAAATGATAAGGGAGACTCTGAAGACCTTGATAAACATCCACTCCTTGTTGAATTTAAGGATGTATTTCCCAAAGAACTACCTGGACTACCCCCAAAAAGGGAAATTGATTTCACCATCGACCTTAAACTCGGCATGAAGCCTATTACAAAGGCACCCTATCATATGTCGGCTCCAAAGCTAAAGGAATTGTAGATCCAATTAAAGTAATTATTGGACTTGGGGTTCATACGACCTAGAATATCTCCATGGGGAGCCCCTATGATTTTTGTTAAGAAAAAGGATTGGCCTTGGCGACTGTGCATTGATTGCTGCCAGTTGAATAAAGTGATGATAAAAAATCAATATCCTTTGCCAAGGATAGATGACTTATTTGATCAAATTAGGGGGGCGGCTGTGTTTTCAAAGATATATCTGAGGTCAAAATATCATTAGTTGAGAATCAAAGAAGAAGATATTTTGAAGACAGCCTTTAAAACAAGATTTGGGCATTACGAATTTGTAGTTTTACCCTTTGGACTGACAATCGCCCAGGGTGTTTTCATGAGTTTGATGAATGGAATATTTCGGGATTACTTAGACAAGTTTGTACAAGTCTTTATTGATGACATTTTGATCTACTCAAAGACCCCAGAAGAGCATGACGAACACTTGAGGATAGTTCTACAATGTCTTAGAGAAAACCAATTATACGGGAAGTTGTCAAAGTGTTCCTTTTACCAAACCAAGATTCATTATCTTGGTCACATTATCTTTGGGAATGGTATCGTAGTAGACCCGGTAAAGATCGAGGCCATCATGGAATGGCCAACACCAACCAATGTTCATGAAATACGAAGTTTCATGGTCATGGTAGGGTAATATTGTAGATTTGCCGAAGGGTTTTCAAAAATATCAAACCCCATTACTGAGCTCCAAAGAAAGAACAAGAAATTCATTTGGACTGAAAATGTGAAGAGGCATTCGAAAGGTTAAAGGTGTTATTAATGATAACACCAATTTTGAAGATGTCGGATATGGAACAAGAATTTTTGGTTTTCATTGATGCCTCCAAGGAATGGCTGGGTTGGGTGTTGATGCAAGAAGGAAGAGTAATAGCCTATGCATTAAGGAAACTCAAAACCCACGAAGAAAATTACACAACCCATGATCTAGAAATGAAAACAATTGTTTATGCACTAAAGATTTGGAGGCACTACCTTCTAGGAAGGAAGTTTGATCTTAGGACTGACCATTGTGGGCTACAACACATATTCACTCAAGATCACTTAAATGCAAGGCAAAGACGATGGTCTGAGATAATTAGTGAATATGATTTTGATATCACTTACATCAAAGGAATGGTAAATAGGGTGGCTGATGCTTTAAGTAGGAGGCCACATATATTTTTAGTGATTCCCTTAAAAACAAATTTGAGGGAGAAACTGCTTGAATTACAAATTAAAGACACCTGGTATCAGGAGGTTAGCAAAAGTTTGAGGGAAGATGAAATGAGGGTCCCAAAATATGAATAATAATCCCTTGATAATGATGGGATATTACGATTTCAGGGAAGGATATATGTACCACCGAATGAAGATATACGCCAATTAATCTTAAATGAAGCACTTCGTACAGTATACATGGCACACCCTGGTGTTAAGAAGATAAGTGTGGACCTTAGATCACTCTTCTTTTGGAAAGGGATGAAGAAGGACATCGTGAACTTGGTAGCAAGATGCTTAGAGTGTCAGCGAGTAAAAGCTGAACATAGGCATCCAGCAGGTTTATTGCAGCCCCATGAGATACCAAAATCTAAATGGGAAGTTATACCAATGGATTTCATTATGAGACTACCAATGACCTCAAAAAGACATGATTCCATATTTGTAGTGGTGGACACGTTGACCAAGAGCACCCATTTCATACTAGGTAAGACTACATATAAGGCACCAAAAATCGCCAGGGTTTTTATTAATGAGATTATGAGATTACATGGAGTGCCTAGGAAGATCATATCTAATAGGGGAGCAATGTTTACAGGAATATTTTGGACCAGTTTTCAAGAAGCTTTGGGAACCCAATTGAACTTCAGCACTGCTTATCACCTGGAGATAGATGGGCAGATAGAGAGGACTAATCAAATCCTTGAAGACATGCTTCGGATGTATGTGATGGATTGACAAAAGAGATGGGAGGAGTTTTTACCACTTGTAGAATTTGATTACAATAATAGTTATCAGAGTTCCATCAACATGGCACCATTTGAGTTATTATATGGAAGACCTTTCAGAACACCTCGTAGTTGGGACTGACTAGAGGATTGAGTATTAATAGGACCAGAAGTGGTGCAAGAGATGGAAGAACAAATGACTATGATTAGGAGGAGGCTAAAACAAGCAAAATATCGACAAAAGATCTATGTTGATACTAAGAAGAAAAAGATCGACAAAAGAGGAATGTTGATGCTCATAAGGTAGACTAGAGTTATGAAGTGGGGGATAGGGTGTTCCTGAGAGTAAGGCCCCAAAAAAGTTCTATAAAATTTGGAAAGGGAGCAAAATTGTCTCCACGGTTTGTGGGACCTTTTGAAATCTTAGAAAGGAAAGGGTCAGTGGCGTATAGGCTTGCCTTACCTCCATCTTTAGCATGTATGCATGACGTGTTTCATGTTTTTGTCTCACGTCATTATATTTAGATCCTTCGCATGTTATTGACTTTGGTCATTTGCAGGTTTCGGACGAGGGAACAGTGATGACCGAACCAGTTTGCATACTGAACCAACGAACTTTGCAGCTTAGACAATAGTTGGTGGACCAGGTCAAGGTCCAGTGGGACAATTATAGTCCCAGTTCAGCTACTTGGGAGGACGCCAAGGAGATGCGTCGCTGTTTTCCTTACGTATTCCAAGGACTTTGAGACAAAGTCTATTATTAAGAGGGGGTGTATGTAGTGCCTGCTCTAGTTGACTGACAATGATATGACACTAACATTTATTTAGCCCTAAGGCCCACACATTATTCTTTGAGGACCTCAAGTTGAGGATCCGGGCACACGACGCTATTATTAGTGATTGAGATATTCATGGTTGTGATGTTTATGTATGCTTTGAATTGATATTATGATAGCATGAATGGTTATGTATCTTATCTATTGGTATTATGATGATTGTAACATTAAGTGATTAAGTTCTCTCTCTGTTGAATTTATGATGATGATGGCAGTAAAGGATATGTATTCTCTCTATTAAAAACATGACGATGATAAATTTGATGGATATATATATTTCTATTGATGTTACGATGTTGATAGCTTAATGGATATGTATGTTCCCATTGATGTTTTGATGATGATAGCCATGATGGATGTGTCCCCTATTTTACCTAATTTCATTAGTTCGGGCTTACAATGAACAATGATGTGAATGACTAGGTGGTGTTAATGAGGCTATTATGACAATGACTAACACTTATAAAGCTTGTTATTGATGATTATTGAGTATGGCAGGAAACCATCAGAGGCACTCGCATATGACGAGTTAATGACACCTGGTTTGATGAAAATTTATATTATTTTATCTTTGAAACTCGAAGTCGATTTGAAACCTGCTATATATATGTTTATCAATATTCTGATGAGATGTTAGTGGTTTCAGGCATAGATTAGTTGCTTGGCCAAATGACTCACATATGGGTGATTGGATTGTACAAGTGGATGGAACTACATGGGAGGGGTGGGACAATGTCCCTGATCTCACCCACTAGCACTCCCTTTGTGACTTGGGTTGGAAGGGTTGAAACACCTTCGCCTTGAAGATCACGATGTCATGAGGGCAGGTCCCAAAGTTGGGTCGCACATGAGGATTTTACTGAGGGGCACACATCAAGGTGGATTCTTTGATCCCCGACACCCCTGTCGCGCCCCCAACCTTTTTTTTTCTTATTGGGTGGGTGCGACACCACCGTGCACTCTATTTGTTCAATAGAAGTGCATATGGACTACGCCTTCTCGCAATACTTAATTCAACCTCTTCGAATAAGTATAAACATCAATCTTTATAACCAAATTATAACCATTATAATTTCACAACCGATTATAACTTATAATAAATTTAACTCCTTTACCGAATTATAAGCTCCACAACCGATTTAAATCCACAACCAACATAACTATCATGCAATGCAAAACCACATATAGAACATTGACATACAATTATGTTTGGGAGGGGCAACACCCGAACGAGTTCGCCCACAATGTTTTATTATACTTTCAAAGTTTACAACATGCGTGCGCCGGGCGTAGAACCCACGGCCTGCACGATAATTCTGTTTACAACAGGCATAGAACAACCTTTAACATTACACCATCCCTTATAACCAAGTGCGCACTACTATCGTGTGACTTCGTGCCAAGACCGACATAACCTGCTATCTGCATCCTTGTCGTTCGACCTCTCTATACCGTCTGCCCAAAACCGAGCCGCGTCCTTTACTTCTGCGCCCAAGATATGCGCATAACCGAACTGCGCTCCTCTTGTTTCGGTGGAGACTTGAGTCGTTGGTCGATGCTCCAAATGGCCTCAACACTTTGCCTATATATAGGCTTGCCATCGCCATTTGAATGGGGTGTCGGTTGTGAAGGCCGACCCCAAAGTTATAACATTCGCCCCTTTCTAATAATAAAGCCGACGTATGTTTCGTTTGAACCGCCACGTCTATCCCATTTGGCGGGTCGGCCTTTGTTACACAAAGCCGCCCACGCCAAAGGGTATATCCTTTCGACCTTAACTCGTGCTCCGCCCGCTCGTAACCTGTGTGTTGTATCCATCGTTTAACCGCGCTGCCACTTCGCCCGCTGCTCGGGCTCGCCGCCTCCACGTCCGTTTGCCGATGTTGCCACACCCGAGTTCGTTCGGGTAGAATGATGGGTGCACCCATGTGCCTCCCCTACCGCCAACGCCATACTGTAATTACGACGTAGCTGGGGCGGGTGGGCACACCTTGCGTGTGGCCCTCCGCCCACTGTTATGTTTCATTCGTCCGAACACCCGAACTGTTGGATGCCCGAACTGTCATACGCCCGAACTGTTGTCGCCCGAACTGTTGAACGCCGAACCGTCATGCGCCCGAACTGTTGAATGCCGAACTGTTACGCCGAACTGTCGTGTGCCCGAACTGTTGAACGCCGAACTGTTACGCGTCCACACTGTTGACGCCTGAACTGTTGAACGTCGAACTGTTTGTGCGCCCGGACTGTTTGAACGTCCATACTGTTGTGCGCCTGGACTGTGTGAACGCCCGAACTGTTGAACGGGCGTGCGCCCGGCGCACTGCCCACAACCCGACTCTGCCACAGTCTATCTACCCGTGGGTGTTCCGTTTGGCCGCTGGGTAGGCGGGTATACTTTCCCAACCTGAACTGATCCCAAACCTGTTCTGCCCGCGGTGCCTGTGCGCCGTTTCAAGCTGCTGCCAATCTCATGTTGATGCCATCGTTCAGGGCGTCCGCCCCTCGGGCCCGGGTCGCCCTCGGGTCGCCCGCCCGTTGTGCCCGGAGCCTCCTATCCATACACCAACCTGTTTGTCATATGACCGTGTAGCCTCGCCCGGTGCCCATTCGCTACGCCCGGGTCGTGCCCACTGCCGGGTGAAGGCATACTTGCCTGTCGTGCGGGTCGCCCGCCCATCGTGCGGGGCGCCCGGTTTGCCAGGGCGTGACATCCTTCTCCACCCAAAGACGTTGTCGACCCGACAACACTTCATCCCGGTAATTCCTCACCGAAATCATCAGCAACCATAACGTAGACTCCTCATCAATGATCCTGTCTCCATCAGGTCACCAAAATGTTTATGCATATGGTCAAGTGTCACACATCCTGACTATGTGTCCACACTTGCTTCACGATCCCCTGCCCAGGTCCATGGAAACCCCATCTTTCTGCCGCATGCTGGGATCATCATACCTGCCCAATCAAACAGAGGGCTCACTGCCTTGAGCAGTCAACAATGAGCCCTTCCTCCATATCATCTAAGAAGATCGAAAGGGAGATGAGCCGGGTGGCTCTCTCTCACTAATCAGCTCAATCCACCTGTCTGGATCCTCAACCTCCATCCGTTGTAGATATGCTTCCCGATCTTCCTTCTGGATGTTCGGTCTCACATATACATCATCCTCATCGTCATCGTCCTCTACCAATTCTAGCCTTCTTGACAAATCCAAGATGCTATCTGAAAGCGATTGGATGACCAATGCCTGTTCTGCAAGCTTTGTCTCCATGGTAGACAACCGCTTGTTTGTCTTTTCCTTGTCCTCCATCTGCATCCCTCCTACTTTATGATCCGGTTTAGTCACACCCATGGTAGGAACACCAATGGGCATGTCCTCTCTCCCATCATAAATGAAGAGCTTCCTCAGATGTGGCACTACCATAGCTTCGAATTGCTTCATGAATTCCATCCCCAACACCGCCTCATAGTCATCAATCCGTACTATGGTGAAGTCCACTTTCCCGGACTATTCACCAAGTACAGTGTCCACCTTTTCAGCTATGACAAGGATTGCTGTCGGAGGAGAGTTTACGGTCTTCATGTGTGCCTCCACTAGCACAAACTTTAGCCCAAGTCTCCTTACGGTGTCTTCGCTCATGAAATTGTGTGAAGCCCCACTGTCCACCATCGTGAGTACCTCTGCTCCACCAATCTTCATGCGCACATATTCCAGTCTGTTTCTTTCTGGATTCCTCCTAGAAGTTATCCCCGTAGTGGCAGAGGCCCCAAGGATCTGCATCATCCCTACAGAAGCATTATCCTCTTCCTCCTCTTGTGCGGCAGCGGACACTTTTGGTTTAGAAGGGCAGTTCTTAACCGTGTGTGGTCCTGCACATAACCAACACTTCAAAGGTTTCTTCTCCTTTGGAGCATTATCCGCCTTTGGAGTGTCTTCCTTTTTATTTTCTTTTGGCTTATCGGACTTCTTCCTCTCATTAGAAGTCTCATCGTAATGATCCACGAGCCTGTCAACCATGGCGAAGGCCTCTTCAAGCGTCCTAATTTTTTGCCTCTTCACCTCATTATGAGCCCAAGGCTTCAATCCGATAATGAAATTGAAGACCTTGTCCTTCTCGGCCATGTCAGGAAGTTCCAACACCGCGCTTGAATATTCTTGCTGATAGGTTTGTAAGCTCCCGGTTTGTTTGATGAACTTAATCTTGGTTCTTGCCTCCCATGTTTCATCCTGAGGGCTGAAGTGGGACTGCAAGGATTTCTTCATATCTTCCCACGAAGTGATGTCATCAGCACTACCATTGGTAATCTGATCGGCCCTCCTTCTCCACCACATCTTGGCATCATTAGTTAGGAACTGGGCGGCTACCTTGACTTGCGCCTCTCCTTTAGGTAGGTTCAACCATTCTAGGTACTGCTCCATGTCCCATAAGAAGTTGCCGAGAAATTTTGTGCTCCTTGCCCCGTTGTAAGACTCCGGTTCTTTGACCTTTACATGGGGCACTCCTCCACCTGAGTTGTGAAAATTTACTGAGGGGCACGCATCAAGGTGGATTCTTTGATCCCCGACACCATTAGTCTCACTATAGCAGGCAACATAAGAGATGATAGTGGTCTATGTCGTTGCACCTATACTTTCCCCTCGTTCTCACTGAATGCTTGAAGGGCAAGTGGTGTGGCACCCTTGGAACTTCAAGGGAATTTCTTGAAGAGCACGACCAACTTGGCACCCTTGGCATCACAAATAAAATATTAGGCATGATACCCTTGGAACTTCAAGGGAGGTTCTTGAAGGGCACGACCAAACATTGCACCCTTAGAATCATTAAAAATAAATTAAATAATAAATATAATCAAGGAAAGAAAACTAGGTAAATTTACATCAATTGTAAACGATGTTAGAAATGGAGGTAATTAAATCAAAAATAAAACTTGGGTTAAGAGGATCATAGGAATAAATAAAATAGGTTACCTTAAAAAATATACCCTTCCCATGTTGGAAAATATTAGGTAGATTATGTAGTTTAATTAGGTAAAAGGGGAAAGAGGGACATAATTGTAAGGATAAAGATTAATCCTAAACTAGCTAAACCTAATTAAGAGAAGAGGAAGGTGAATTAAAATAAGAATAATAAATTAAATTTAGAGAAATGTAGAGAACCTCCATGTGGCAACAACCAACATAAGAATATCCATCTAAGAGATAACTTGAGTTAAATTAGGGAGTAGATAGGGAATTAAATCTTGACTCATTAATTGACTTTAGTAATGAACACAAATTAAATAATAAAAGGGGCATCAAGAGGCAACTAGGAGAAGAAATAGAAATCTTGTTGAGGTGAGGAAAATATTAGTTTTAAATTAAAATTTAAGTAAATAAATTTTGGAGACCATTGATGAGAGAGTGACACATGGGTGGGTGAATAATCAAACTATTGAATTATAAAAAATAATTAATTATGCATGACATGCCAAGTGTCACCTATGAGGACTCCTATAAAAGAAGGGGAAAGCCATGGGAGAACGTAATTTTTTGGGAACCCTATTGTTGGATGGATGATACTATGTCAGAGCAGTGATTATGAAACTATAGTGGGTTTGGTGAGGTAGAGGATTTTAGAGAGGGGAATCTTGAGCCAAGGAGTGCTCTCCTCTACTAGTTATTGCATTCCTCCATTGTACAACCCCATTGCAGCTCGGGGGTCCGTGTGGAAGAAGCGTACCCAAGGAGTAGGCTGGGAGGTTAACGGTGGGTCATCACATTCGGATTGATTATGTTGTCATTCACTCTTGGAGGTGACCAACAACAAGGGAATACAAGTAACAACAAATCAAGTGGAGTCTCGTCTTCTGGTGAACGGTACATATGTGTTGCAATATTATTTTTTATGATTGCTTTATGGTCTTAGTTAAATGTATGTAAATTTTATGATATGTTTCCTGAAATTAATTCAGGAATGTGTTAGACAATGCTGAATAAATTTGAAATCACAATGTTTTCTGGTTGTATTTTATTGCAAATTGTTAATATATATATATATATATATATATATATATATATACATATACATATACATATACATATACATATATATAACTGGTCCTTAAACAAAGGACTACTCTTTTGCGTAGATCTTATTATTTGTGTTCTTTTTATGTTTTGGGGATGAAACATGTTTAAGGGTGGTGGAACGTAGTATACCTATGGGGGATAGTATGGGGTACAGAGGGAGGTACCCAAGGGAATAATGTAATAATGATATGCGCCATAGTAATAAATAAAGTGGTTAACCCATATCATGTAAGGGACCACAAGTAGTTAGCAATAATGTAATAAGCCCATCATCCATGTTATCCATATTTGAAGTATAAAAATCATGAAGCAACACATACTTATCCATAGAAAGCTTCAAATATTTATAAACATGAACATCCTCATTATCAACCTGTGTGTTTTCAATGTGTTTTGTTGGAGCTTGCAATTTTTTTGCCAAATTAACATTGATAACATTTTTCTTGCAGCTAGGATTTATAGACACAATGATCTTCTCCTTCTGAATACATCCATGAACTTGAATTAAGGATATACCAGTAAAAAATAACCCCTTACATGTCTCATTCTCTTGTTTTCTAGCATGAGACCATTTGTCTAAAAGGACTTTTTCAAATTCTTCATCTGAAAGGTTGTACAACTTCTTGCTCTCAACTGATCTAAACCATTTGGAAGCCTCATCTTCTATATTAGTCCCTATGAAAAATTTCCAATGTTTTGCCCATAATGACTTTTGTTTTTCTATGAATTCTTCAATAGTAGGACCATTATCTTTTCCCGTGAAATATAGAACTGCCATGAAGATGGTTTTGAAAACAAATCACTTACTTGGCGAAAATTTGAAATGGCCACAATCAAGTCAATATGGCTCAGAATCCCTCTTGTGACATGTTTTTGGAAATGGAACAATCATTCTACATCTTCCCATGTGATAGAAATCTTGATTTGAGCACTGGAATTTCAGATTCACTTTGCAACTATCCCGTCGTCACAAAAATTTATGAAAAAGAGCTGATTTTAAATCAGCGATATCTCCCTCATCCGGACTCCAATTCGACTAATTTTTTTTTTTTGAAATTGGATTTTTTTTGGAAAGGAACCCAGATATGCAATTAGATTATTCAAATGTTGACCTAGAATGTATAGATCTGATTTGCAAACTCGCCGCCCTGAAAAATGTCTGCAACACAACTGGTTTTTAAATCAACAATATCTCCCTCATCCGGACTTCGATTTGGCTGTTTTGTTTTTCAAATTGGGTATTTTTTTTCAAATAACCTAGATTTGCAATGAGATTCTACAAATTTTGCACCAGAACATACAGATCTGATCTGCAAACTCGCCGCCTCGAAAAATGTCTGCAACACAATTGAATTTTAAATCAGCGATATCTCCCTCATCCAGACTCCGATTCGGCTGATTTTTTTTTCCAAATTGGGTATTTTTTCCAAAGAATCTAGATTTTCAATTAGATTCTAAACTTTTTCACCAGAGCATACATATCTGGTCTACAAACTTGTCACCCCGAAAAATGTCTACAAAGTAATAAAAAAAATTCCACTTTGCCCAAGAAAGTGCTCCACTCCCACTTGTTATAGATCTGATCTGAAAATATATGAAAATATGAATATACCCAAGAAATAACAAGATCTGAGTATAGAAATGTTTCTTTATTGATATCAAATCATTAAAGTAGGGCAACACCATACATTCACTCCTTACGCAAGGAGAACACTCTACAAACCATATGTTTGCCAATACAATATTCCTTGACATCTCTCAATGGGGAGTCTCTAGCCTCTATATAGGCCTTATACATACAATACCATGGGTCATTACTATGGTTCCCTTAATACCATCAATCTAATACCATGGGATTATTACATTATTGCTAACTACTTGTGGTCCCTTACATGATGCGGGTTAACCACTTTATTTATTACTATGGTCCATCCCATTATTACATTATTCCCTTGGGTACCTCCCTCTGTACCCCATGCCCCCTAGGTATACTATATTTCCATACCACTTGTTATAGATCTGATCTGAAAATATATGATAATAGAAATAAACCCAAGAATAACAAGATTTGAATATAGAAATGCTTCTTTATTGATCAAACCCTTAAGGTAGGGCAACACCATACATTCACTCCTTAAGGAAGGAGAACACTCCACAAGCCATATGCTTGCCAATACAATAATCATTGGCATCTATCAATGTGGAGTCTCTAACCTCTCTATAGGCCTCATACATACAATACCATGGGTCATTACCATAGTTTCCACAATACCATCTATCTAATACCATGGGCTTATTACATTATTGCTAACTACTTGTGGTCCCTTACATGATGCGGGTTAACCACTTTATTTATTACTATGGACCATCCCATTATTACATTATTCCCTTGGGTACCTCCCTTTGTACCCCATACTATCCCCCCTAGCTATACTACACAATTATGAATGATATAAATGATGTAATGAAGAGAAAAAAATATTATGAGCAAGTGCTTTTAGAATAATAGGATTTGTCATTTAGAGGTATGAAGAGCTCTTCTTGAGCCTATGTTTAATGTATTCAAGTCTATATAAATATGTATAATCCCTCTAAAATGATATAAAAATCAATCATATCAGCTCAAATAAGGAGACACAACAATTCACTATCTCATGTCGACTTATTATGGAGGCTAACCACTATAAATAGGCGTGTAAGATCCACATTACAAGTAGCAGAAGAACTCGGATCCTTTGAAATTTTGATTGAGTACAAAGGTACAATATTTTAGATGGGTACAATAGAGTACATAACTCATATTCCTCTGTAATTTTTGGATGGGTACAGTGAAGTATAGGATCTTGGATACCTCTGCAACTTCGGTGGTAATTACAGTGGTTAGTTACTGTAACAATATATGAGATTTCATGTTATGTTTCTCGGACCTTTCTTCTTGCACTCTTGGCATATCTATGATTATGAAGACCTCATTGCAGGGAGAAAACACAATCATGGTCTCAATATATTTGTGACGAGGAGATCTCACAGTGATACACTTTGTCTTGGCATGGATCTTGATGATGTCATGATCTCAGCATGATATCGATATAGATGTAGTCATGATCTTAATGGAGACATAGTTACGAGGTGAAGATATCAATGAAGGTGTAGCAATGGTGAAATGATAATGATTTTGTTGTTATGATTAATATTTTAGTGAAGGTGCAATAATGATGACCTTGGTGAAGAAACAATGATGATGATGATCTTAGTAGTGACAAAGAAGAGGATTGGTGTCTTGGTCTTGGAGTGGCCTAATAGGTCAAGGGTCATGGTCTTAGTGTTCGTTAATTGGAATCTCTATAAGAAGAATTTTGTGTGGGTTTTCCTCTCAAAGAGAGAGATTTTGGCCCTAGCAGAAAACCAACATCTTGTGTTCTTGTCTCTTTTGTTTTGGTAACTATTTGATGAATTCAGAACACACACTTTAATAATAACAAGCGAATATTGTGCTAATAAGAAAAGTTAAAAATACCTCACAAATAGTTTTCATGGCGAGAATAATATCATCAACTTAATTTTCCCTAGATTCTTCAACATATAGGATAGGATTCTAGACTTTTATTTGAGGTAAATAGTTATAATAGATCCTAGAAGCTCCTGGAAGAGGAAGCTTTAGGATTCTTTCTCTTTTTACCGAATTTCTAGAATTAGTGCAACCCCAAAGCTAAGAAACTTGTTGGTGATCAACATAGGTGCAAAGTAGGGAAACCTGGTAGTCAACGTTGGCCAATAAGAGACCAGGGTACGTTGGTCCTTAAAATGACTGAAACAAGGTTATTTCAGGTAGAAATGCAGGGATTAGAATGAGTCATGCTTAGGGCTTTTTGCAAAGATGATGAAAAAATGGGTTAAATGATGTTGATTGATCAAGTTGAAGTCCTATTGAACAGATGTGAAAAAATGGTCTATAACATAGTGTAACAACACGTAGTTGATTTTATATGTAAATAAAATAAGAACGAGGTCATGAGAAATGTATTCCAAGATGAATGTTGGGAAAAATATGGTGATGGGTATCACCGGTGATCAATTAGTGGATATGAAAATTAACAAAGGCATTGGAAAAGATAAAGTGGAAATGATTGACATTTTATTTATGAAAATAAAGGAAAAAAGGAGAAAATTAAGGTGAAGAGACACATTTGCGTGAGAGGGAAATTGAAGGAAAAATGAAAGAAAATGAAGAAAATAGAGACCTCAATGATAAAAAGGCTTCTGTGGACCAGTTCAAAACTTTTGTTGGTTAATGTTTTGTGAGTTTAGCTTTGGAGCTCTCATTTATTCTTTAATTATATCACACTCTTGCACACTTAGAGTATTTTTGGAGCACTTTAGCATACATTAGATTTGGTTAAATAAGGAAAATGAAGTAGGAAAGTGTAAGGGAACACGTGGATCAACATCTAGAACTAAATTTCTTGGCAGGTAACAGGTTGCATGTGTGATTTCCTTGCTGATTTTTGGATGCATGGTATATGGATGTGATTTTCTGGATATGTGTTTTTATTGACATAGACATTTTCTTGTATTGACAATGGTTTTAGCCTTGCCTTTCCATTTCCTGGATAGCCATGGTATTGTGGGTTTTTCCATTTGATTGTTTTTTGATTGGTGCTCATAATTCCTTATGGATATGAGTTGGAACAAAAACTCGGGAAGCCATGGAACAACTTGGGTTGAGTTACTAGTCCTTGAGCCTAGGTTGGGACACACACTCTAGAGCCCTTGGTGGGTTGAGTTAGTAGTTCTTGGAGCTGATTTGGACAAATGATTTGGAGCCCTGGAAGAATGTGGGTTGAATTATTAGTTCCTAGAGCCCTGAACAACTTAGTTAGAGTCTGATTTGGTTGATGTTAGTGATGTCTGACTATGTAGGTAAAGTCACTGTGGTTGAGGATTGAGGTGGTTTTTCCCATGGAAGCCTTGGATTTGTTTTTTCTTGGTTTATTCCATGAGATCCCACATTCATGCTTGGAATATGGTGTGGGGGTTATTGGATGAAAGAGACATTTGGTTACGCCCAATCTATGGTCAGGTGGTACATGGAAGTCTCTGACTTGGTTGGTAATTTCATATGTTAATATGATACATTACTTTAATATTATCTATGAGCATTTATAGAGATTATGTTGGCGATATTATGGCCGAGCTGCCATGGTTTCTATATTGGTTATTTTATAGTTATATGTTGATTATATGATGTGTATTATCTATGGATCTTGTCATTAATTGTTTAGTTATCGATTGGTTGATGAATGTATGGACTAATAAGATTTTTTGCAGCTATGTGGGGAGGGCATAGAGCCTTCTTGGTGATTCTTAGATGAATTTACGACTATTATGATAAGATATGCATTCATGACATGTAGCTTACATGTTTTCCATATGTTTGACAAAATGTATAGTGTTCTGTTAAGTCTAGGTCAAGTTATTGATTTGAGTTTGGATGTTTAGCTTTGTCCTCATGTCAATAATGATTCTGGAAAGTCTCAAGCAATTCTGGGTAGTGGTCTGGAGGATGGCCTGGAATTGTGGCTCAGATATCGAGACCACATCCTCTGAACTGGAAAATTTGCATCACAACCATATGGAGGCAGTGTTGTGAATGTAGTTGGAGGTATATGACCACATCTAGGCCTAGGCCTTGTTATGCATGCAGTTGGGAGTCTAGGTTAGTGAAAAAGAGACCCAACTCAATATTTGGTTACCTGGGGTGGTCCCTTGCCCCCTGAGTGTCCTGTAGCCTTAAGGGTTGTTGTGAGTTGTTAGTTTGTGGTTAGTTTGTAGGCCCCACTTCCTTAACTCGAGCTTGGAGGTCATCATATGTCATAGTAACTCTTCATCTCATGTTTACCCTGGAAGGCTTTTGAAATTGGGTAAATTTGGGAGGGGGTGGTTACATATTGGTATTAGAGCTTCCAGGTTCAAACACTTGGATTGGATGGGTGGGACGTGATTGTTATGCATGCATTATGATGGTCATTTTTACAGTTGTGTCATCAAGTAGAGGTTGATGATGTTGACAGTTAGATGATTGATATGTTGGTTTCATTATATATACATATGTTGTGTTAATCTGGATTGACTGTGCAGACGAGATAACCTTCCCTAAACTTCATTAAGTTATGTTGATTATGTTTATATTTGGTTTATATGACATGGTATGTTTGTAAGAAGCAGAAGATCATATATGACAAATCAAATGGTGGATTACAGTTCATGTGACTCTCCTTATAGATCAGATGAGCAACATAGAGATGAG
This sequence comes from Pinus taeda, assembly GCA_000404065.3. Classification (NCBI taxonomy): domain Eukaryota; kingdom Viridiplantae; phylum Streptophyta; class Pinopsida; order Pinales; family Pinaceae; genus Pinus; species Pinus taeda. Next base: position 9,466 of record APFE030516829.1, on the reverse strand, counting down.
TACTCCCTTGGCATAGAAGATACCATGAGAAGTTTAAAGGTAAAGATAAAAAGTTGTAAGGTGAATAATGACAAGATCATTTAGTCACAGGAAAGACTTGATAGAGCACAATAAAATAAAGTAGAGTTCAATGTAGTGATCCATCAAAGTTTAGCAGATTTACAGAGATAGGGACAAACATGGATAAATTATGGACTTGAGGAAAGGAAATATGGGGCAAATGGTAGAAGGTCTCATGGAGGACACATGTCAGACATAGATGACATTCATAGGTGGTAGATGGATGAATAGACCTGATAGAATAGGTAGTGGTTATGGGTTCTATTCTAGTTCTAGACCAGAGAGATAACATGATCATAATCATTATCATCCATACAAGAAGAGTGAGAAGCAGTACTTGTTGGATGAGTTAAACAAGTACAAGCCTCCTAATTTTGATGGAGTGTTGAATAAACTGGAAGATGCAGACGCATGACTACTTGGGATGTTGAATTTATTTGAGCTACATGATTATACATAGACTATGAAAGACAGGATAACCATTTTTGGTCTTAAGGGAAAAGTGAACATCTAGTGGGAAGACGTGAAGCGCGTAAGAGGTATCAGGACAAAGGAGTTGAGTTGAAATTAATTTAAGAGACTTTTTAGAAAGAAGTACTTCGAAGAGAGATACTATGATGGTAAGGATAAGGAGTTCTATGAATTGAAGATGAGATCTATGACAAATGAAGAGTATATGACTAAGTTTTTGTAGCTGTTGAGGTATGTACCATATCTTAAGTATGAGAAGAAAAAGGTTCAAAGATTCATTAGTGGATTTCCATTAAAAGTTAAAGATAGGATTGAGTATGATGAGCCTCGAACATTGGAGGAAGTAATTAGGAAGTTGAAACATTGTTATGGGTAGTGTAATCATAAGTTAGAGCCTAAGTAGGGTTGGAAAGGTAATGGCAAGACAAAAGGAAAGTGGCATAAGAAGTGAGGAATACTTCAGGATGTAGGTAACAAGGGGAATGCAACATTGTACACGAAATTCAATGTAATTGACAAAGGATAAGGATTTCAGTCTGAGGAGCAGAACAAGAGTGATGGAAAGAAGCCTTTGTAGTGTTGTAATTATGGCAAGGATCATTGCAGGAGAGATTGAACACAACTAAGGGTGGCAGACCTCAAATTTACAATGCTTAGGAGACATAGACAATTAGGGATATTGCACAAAGTATTCCTCATATGTATGCAACATTGGATAGTAGGCAGGCTGATCATTAGGCATATATTATCAAGATGGAAGGGAAGCTTTGTGATCAAGTTATTTCTATTTTGATTGACGATGGATCTAACTATAGTTATATAAGTCCTAACATGGTGGATAAGTGTTGCTTGAATAAAAAAGTACATGTAGAGTTTTGGTTGGTGAATTTGGCTATTGGTACCAAGAAAATGTTTATCATTGGTTAATATTTTGTGCATTTGAGCTTAACGACATATCTACATCAACACATCTAAATGTGCTTTCATTGGGATCATACAATATGTTGTTGGGTATGGATTGGTTGTATATTCAAAGGAATAAGGTACATTTCTATGATAAGGCTATTGAGTGCATGGATGATAATGGGGAGAAGAGAATATTACAAGGTAAGAAGAAACCTAAATAAGTGAGAATGGTTACAACTATGCAGGAAAAGTGCAATAACAAGAAGGGATGTGTATTGTTTGTAGTTCATATTTCTAGTGACAAAGGAAAGGATGTTGAAGATGTTTGAGTCTTGAAGAGGTATCTTGTTTTGCAGTAGTTTAAGGATGTATTTCCAGTAGAGATTTTAGAGTTATTGCCACATAGGGAAGTGGATTTTACTATTGAGTTGATGCCGCGAGAAACACCAACATCTAAGGCACCTTAAAACATGAACACTTTGGAATTAGTGGAATTAAGTTGCAAGTTAAGGAAATGCTTGATAAGGGATACATTAGGCCAAGTGTGTCCCTTAGGGTGCACCAATACTGTTTGTGAAGAAAAATGATGGTACTCCCAGGTTGTGTATTGATTACAAGTAGTTGAATAAGGTGACTATTAAGAACATGTATCATTTGTCGTAAATTGATGAATTTTTTGATCAGTTGAAGGGAGTGACAATGTTCTCAAAGATTGACTTGAGATCAAGATATCACCAAGTACACATAAAAGAAGTGGATATCTACAAAACCACATTCTGTAACATATATGGGCATTATGAGTTTGTAGTAGTTCCTTTTAGGCTTACTAATGCTCTAACTAATTTCATGTGTTTGATGAATAGTGTGTTGCGCCCTTATCTAGATAAGTTTGTGATAATATTCATTGATAACATATTTATATATTCTAAGAATGAATAAGAGTGTACAAAACATCTAGAAATAATGTTAATATAGTTGAGAGAGTATCAGTTGTATGCCAAGCTTAGTAAGTGCAGTTTCTTTCAGACATAAGTTCATTACTTGGGGCATGTTGTTTCTAAGGAAGGTATAACAATGGACCCGAAAAATATTAGAGCTAACATGGAGTGAGAAACTCCTAAGAATGTGGATTAGGTTAAATCATTCATGGGATTAGCAGGTTACTATAGGAGGTTCGTAAATAACTTCTCGCATATTGCCTATCCTATTACATATTTGCAACAAAAAATAAAGAAGTATGAATTGAATGAGGAGCGTGCAACTAGTTTTGAGCAGTTGAAGGATTTTCTTACAAATGATCTAGCCTTGAAGATTGCATATCCTGAAAAAGAGTTTTTGGTATGTATGGATGCTTGCAAGAGAGGACTCCAAAGAGTTTTGATGCAGGAAGGAAGAATGGTATGCTACAAGTCAAGGAAGTTGAAAGAGAATGAGCAGATAATATGACTCATGATCTCGAGTTGGTAAATATCATCCATGCATTGAAGATGTGAAGACATTATCTTCTTGGTAGGAGGTTCATCTTGATGAGAGACCATAGTGGGCTGGCATACTTATTTGATAAACCTAATATGAATGTTAGGAAAGCTAGATAGCTGGCTACTCTCAGTGAGTTTGATTTTGAGATCATGTACGTCAAGAGAAATGAAAACATGGTTGCAGATTCTCTTAGTAGAAGAGTATAGGTGAATCACATTGCAACAGTGAGTTCTTATGGGACAAACTTGTAGGAACATATATTATAGGTAGGACAATAGGATGAAAGGTATCAATAGTTTAGGCACATGTTACAACAACATGGTACAAGTGATCAACATGTGGATTATCATCTCAAGGCAGATGACTTGGTCAGATTTAGGAATATGATTTATGTGCTAGATGACAGTGAGTTCAAGACGGTTATATTGAGGGAGTTTCATGTTAAGTTTAATTTAGGTCACCCAAATAACATAAGACATTGACAACAATTAAGAAGTTCTATCATTGGTCACAATTGAATAAATAGTTGGTCGAGTGTGTTGCGAGATATTTAGACTATAAATAGGTAAAAGCAGAGTGTAAGCATCCAAGTGCTTTATTGAAACCAATTCCAATTCCATATTGTAAATGGGAAGTCAATTCCATGGAATTCATTACAAGTTTTCCAAGGACATCCGGATAACATGATTCCATCATGGTTGTGGTTGACAAATTAAGTAAGGTAGCTCATTTCATTGTAGTTAAGTCTACGAATTCAACTAGCGAGGTAGCTCAGATTTTCATTAAGGAGATAATGAGATTGCATGGTGTTCCCAAGAAGATTGCATCTGAAAGAAATGCCATGTTCACTTCCAATTTTTGGAAGGAAATGTTTGCAGGTTTGGGGACAAAGTTGGATTTCAATACAAATTATCATCCGTAGACAAATGGACAAACAAAGAAGGTCAATAAGATACTTGAGACATTTTAAGGATGTATGTTATGCATCAACAATGGAAGTAGGAACAATATCTTCCATTGGTTGAATTTTCTTTTAATAATGGGTACATGAATCTTTGAGTATGAGTCCATTCGAGACACTTTATGGGCAGAGTTGTAATACTCCTATTAGCTAGAGTGATCTGGTGAACAAGGTACTGATTATACTGAAGATGTTCGCAGATATGGAACATGAAATGAAGGTTATTAGAAGGAATTTGAGGGAAACACAATATAGGAAGAATATTTATGTAGACCATCACATGGTATTTAAGGAGTTTTAGGTTGGGGAACATGTGTACTTACGCATCAAGCCCAAGAGGAGCTCCTTAAGGATTGGATCATGTGCCAAGCTGACACCTCGATATTGCAGACCTTTTGAGATCCTTGAGAAGATTGGACCAGTGTCCTACGTACTTGCACTACCTATAACAGTGAAAGTCCTTAATGATTTCCATGTTTCATTGCTTAAGAAGTATGTTCAGGATGTTTATCATGTGATTGACTAGTTTGTATTGTAGGTGGAACCAAGGGAGAATACCACTTAGTGCTACAATGCATATTGCAACAGAACCAAATCATGCTCTAGAACATAGCAATCAATCAAGTTAAAGTGCAGTGGAAGAATTTTGGGCCTGATGAAGTTACATGGGAGATGGTGGATCAAATGCAGGCTTTATATCCTTTATTATTTGCTGGTTCAAGTGAGTGAGGTTTTGATATATTTATATGGATATGGATGTTTTTGTAGATACTGCAATGAAATGTGCTATAAAATTCTAATAAGCAATATGATTTTCATGTTTTTTTATGTTGGTCATGGTTTGGAACAATTATTCATTGTAAATACTACATCGAGCTATGTTATAAATCTCCACATGAAGTGTGTTTTGTTGGTCATAAGTGTCATAGAATACCGAGGATGGTGTCCCCCTAAGGGGAAGGGGTTTGTAACAAACCCTAGTTGATTTTTTATGTAAACAAAATAAGACCAAGGTCATGAGACACATATTCCATGTTGAATGTTGGGAAAAACATAGTGATGGGTATCACTGATGTAGGTGGATATTGGTGGCCACCCACCTATTCCACTTGGACATCCACTGTTGTTTCTTTCAATTTCCTTAATTGTAGCACAACATATTATTTTTGGAATTTTTTTGGGTCCTAAACATTCAAATCCGTTTTGAGGGCCTATATTACATTTTTTTGGGAAAACATAGATATCACTAAAGTACAAGACCAATTTACCAATATTTTTTCAGCCTCCTATTAGATATTTTTGAAATATGATAGCCAAAAAGAGATCGTATACCAAAGTTATGACTCCAGGAAGTTGACGTTCCAACTAAACCCAACGAGGCCCACCAACTTTTGGTGCTTCATCTTTTAAGGTTAGGGTTTCCCATTATTTCTTAATGATAAAAGGCCTCCCAACCTCCTTGTAACATAGTTTAGAAAGCATGTAGCCACCACATCTCTTCTCAGAGATAAGCTACCATTGCCTGAGCTAGTTTATTTCCATTATGCATGTAACACTTTTCAATACTTTTCTATTAATGAATTGAAGTTTTATTTCCAATTTATCTCAATGTTTCTATTCATATATGTGCTTCATTTCGTTCCTTCCTAAATCTGGGTCATTGGTATCAAAGTGGTCTTCTCTTTCTCTATTTTTTTGGCATGTCCACAATGAGGTTGGGGTATAAGGAGTTAGGGCTTGAACTAGTTGCAACTTTGCAATACTGGCTTCACCGACCCCGATGACCTCCCATTATGGAAGAACAAATAGAAAATGGAACGGGATATTCTTTAAAAATATTGCTTGAAGAAGATTTCAAGCGACAATGAAACAAAGTGATGAAAATTGTTTCCCAAATCCTTCGATGAATGCCCATTGGTGATGCATCTTCATCCAAAAGTCACTTTGGAGGCGACCACCGCTTTAAAGGTACAATTAAACTTCTATATCACTATATTAAAAGGTAAAATAAATGCATATGTTTTATATAAATGGTTGAATCTGTTGGAAGGTTAATTTTTTGTCCATAGTTTCTCCAATAGGGAGAATATTACTTTTGCATTGCTTAAGGCTACTCCCCATGTTCAGGACTGGTGGGAAACTTACTATGAGAAAAGGGTTGATGAACCCTCTCTATTTACAACTGCTCCCTCTTTGAACTCTTTCTGAGATGCTATCAAGGAACAATATTACCCTATGGGTAGCTATGAGGACAAGTACATACAATGGACCACACTACGACAACAAAGGGACCAAGATGTGCATGAGATAACAAATATTTTCATACTCTACACACAAAGGTGGGTCTTAAAGACTCTGAGCGACAACTGGTTCTCAAGTACCACAACTACCTACAAAAATGCATTTAGGAAGAAGTGGATTTCCTGGACATATCTTCGCTTGGTGCAACATACCAATATGGTTCCAAGATTGAACAAACAAATAAACAAAAGAAGAATAAATTTGGATCTGCGAATCATAAGTAGGCAAGAGAGCCCCCAAACTGAAAACAAAGGAAAAAGCCAAGGTGAGGTGATCCAGGAAAACCCATCGAATCCACAAGCAAAGAATAACACTGTGAAGACAATGAAGGACATAGGAAAATTGTGTGAGTTCCATAAGAGCCCCATTCAGAATACAAGTGAGTGTCGAGCCAAGCAGCCAGTGGTGGCCAAGCTGAAGGCTTCAGAGTTAGATGCATTTTCAGACTTTGAGTTAGAAACCAACAAGAGGAATGATAAAGGGAGGCATATTATTGATGCAAATCCCAACGCCACCATTGCCACCACCAATATCCAAAATATTGAGGCTGAAGATTCAGGGGAAGTAGAGCGTGTCTTTCACTCGCATATGTGGGTGAATGGGTCTCTACCATAGTTTTTTGTCAACAATGAGAGCCAAAAGAACCACATTTCCATAGAGGTCATGAAGCAGTTGGGCCTTCCTACCACACTACATCTGTGACATACACTATCAAGTGGATTCACCGAGGACGAGATCTCTGTGTCGACCAACAATGCTGCCTTACTTATAGCATAAAACCCTTCATAGATGAGGTACTTTGTGATGTTTCTCCTCTTGGAGTTTGTGATGTATTATTAGGCCAACCATACTTTTGGAAACATCATGTTGTGTGTGAGTCGATGCCTTGCAATGTTATTATAACTTTGGGTAGTAATTTATACAATATACCAAAAGTAGCCTTGCCTACTATCATCTCTTTGATATCTACTAAGAAATGCAGTAAGAACATGTCCAAGATCAGTAAATTTGTTTTCTTTTTGATTCATTCTCAAAGTAAGAGGAATATTGTGGCCGCATCCATGGCCCTTGCGAAAGGTTTCGCTGTGCAATAGAAGCATGAATATAAGGCTATGGAAGAATATAGGGGCATCTTCTCCTCATCCATAGGGGTACCCTTACACTATTAGGTCAAACATTCGATTGATCTAACTCCCATAACACCTATATCCAATGGGATGATATACTACTACTCCTTTCCTTATCACAAAGTGCACCTCTAATCACCTTAATTCATGGAAATATATCTCTCACAACAACAACATAAGGGTAAATATATAGGTGAAGGAGGTAGTTCATGAATTCTTATCCTTTTACCAATATAAGCTTGAGATCCACTCTTGATGGGAGGATGAGCTCAAGGGACAAGGGATGAAAACTCCAAGGTAGGATAATGTTGAAGAAAGGGTAACTAGGTTCGGTCTTCATAATGACATGCAATTATGACTGATTTAAATGATGTAATAAAGAGAAAAAAGTATTATTGTAAACTTGCTTCATGGGTTTAATGAGCAAGTGGTTTTAGAATAATATGATTTGTCATTTAGAGTCTAGAATTAATGTCATGTATGAAGAGCTCTTCTTGAGCCTATGTTTAATGTATTCAAGTCTATAGAAATATGTAGAAGCCCTCTAAAATGATATAAAAAGAAATCATCTCAGCTCAAATAAGGAGACACAATAGTTCACTCTCTCATGTTGACTTATTATGGAGGCTAAGCACTATAAATACGTGGGTAAGATCCACATTACAGGCAACAGAAGAACTCGGATCCTCTGAAATTTTGGATGAGTACAAAGGTACAATATTTCAGATGGGTACAATAGAGTACAAAACTCATATTCCTTTGTAATTTTTGGATGGGTAGAGTGAATTACATGATCTTGGATACCTCTACAATTTCAGTGGTAATTACAGTCGGTAATTACTGTAAAAATCTCTGATATTTCATGTTACATTGCTCAGACCTATCTCCTTTCAGTCTCGGCATATCTATGATTATGAAGACCTCGGTGCAGGGAGAAACACAATCATGGTCTCAGTATATTTGTGATGAGGAGATCTCACAGTGACACACTTTTTCTTGGCATACATCTTGATGCTGTCATGATCTCAGCATGATATTGAGATAGATGTAGTCATGATCTTGATGGAGACATAGTTACAAGGTGAAGATCTCAGTGAAGGTGTAGAAATGGTGAGACAATAATGAATTTTTTGTTATGATTAATATCTTAGTGAAGGTGTAGTAATGATGACCTTGGTGAAGCAACAATGATGATGATGATCTTAGTAGTGACAAAGAAGAGGATTGGTGTCTTGGTCTTGGAGTGGCCTAATAGGTCAAGGGTTGTGGTCTTGGTATTCATCAATTGGAATCTATATAAGAAGAATTTTGTGTGGGTTTTCCTCTCAAAGAGTGAGAGATTTTGGCCCTGGCAGAATGACAACATCTTGTGTTCTTGTCTCTTTTGTTTTGGTAACTATTTGATGAATTGATAAGGCACACTTTAATAATAACAAGTGAAGATTGTGCTAATAAGAAAAGTGAAAAATATCTCACAAACAGTTATCATGGCGAGAAGAATATCATTAACATAATTTTCCCTAGATTCTTCAATAGATATGATAGGATTCTATACTTTTATCTAAGATAAATGGTTACAATAGATCTTGGAAGCTTTTGGAAGAGGAAGCTTTAGGATTCTTTCTCTTTTTACCGAATTTCTAGAATCAGCGTAGCTCCAACACCGAGAAACCTGCTACTGATCAGTGTAGGTGCAGAGTAGGGAAACCTGGTAGTCAACACTGGCCAATAAGAGACTAGGGTACATTGGTCCTTAAAATGACTAAAACAAGGTTATTTCAGGCATAAATGCAGGGATTAGAATGAGTCATGCTTAGGGATTTTGCAAAGATGATGAAAAAATGGGTTAAAGGATGTTGATTGATCAAGTTGAAGTCCTATTTAACAGATGTGAAAAAATGGGCTATAACATAGTGTAACAACACCTAGTTGATTTTATATGTAAATAAAATAAGACCGAGGTCATGAGACATGTATTCCAAGATGAATGTTGGGAAAAATATGGTGATGGGTATCACCGGTGATTAATTAATGGCTATGGAAATTAAAAAAGGCATTGTAAAAGATAAAGTGGAAATGATTAACATTTTATCTATGAAAATAAAGGAAAATAGGAGAAAATGTGTTGGGTTGTGTTATATTCTTTCCACGACTAACCTAC
>APFE030516818.1:46672-61891 GCA_000404065.3 Pinus taeda | reverse complement strand
TGAGGATCCTGAGAAGGTGGGGGAGGATTTTCATCCTCACTTTCATCATCTGAAGAAGAAATGTTTTCAAAAGTAGAAGAGATAGGAAGAGGTGGCACATCCGCCGGACTAGGCTCGCAGCCGATTTATTTTCATCAAATTTTACATCTCTTCTAATGATAACATTTTTGGACTTAAATGGAATAAGTCTATAACCTTTTACATCTTCAGAATATCCAACAAAAGTACATTTCTCACTTTTAGGTTCTAAAGCTTTATGCTTTTCATCTGGAATATGGGCCCATGCTTCAGTTCCAAAAATACGAAAGTGACTTACATCTGGTTTAATGGAACTCCAAGCTTCTTCTGGAGTGATATTCTTTAGAACCTTTGTAGGAGTGCGATTTATTATATAATTTGCACAATTAATTGCTTCGGCCCAAAAACTAAGACTGAGTCCTTTAGATTGCAGCATACAATTAACCATTTCCTTTAAGGTGCGATTTTTCCTTTCAGCTACACCATTTTGTTGTGGAGTGTATGGAACAGTATGTTGCATTTGAATTCCATTTTCGGTGCAAAAGTTGATGAATGTGTTTTTAACATATTCTCCACCATTATCAGTTCTTAGCTTAAGAATTTGATGTCCAGATTGTTTTTCAACAATGGCTTTGAAGGCCAAAAATGTGTTAAATACTTCGCTCTTGAGTTTTAAGAAGTATACCCAAGTGCGTCTGGAGAAATCATCAATGAAAGTTAAGAAATACTTGCAGCGAGAGAATGAAGCAACAGGAAGTGGACCACATAAATCACTGTGCACAAGCTGTAAAGGGGCTGAGGCGTGCCAAGAGGCACGTTTTTCAAAACTGTCCCGATGATGTTTTCCGAGTACACATCCGGAACAAACACCATCTCTGCAAGATACCATAGGAAGACCTGTCACCATATTTTCTTTACATAGATGCTGAAGGGAGCGATAGTTTAAGTGACCAAATCGCTCATGCCAAAGTTTGCTCACTTCATCATTATGAGCAACAAATACTGAGGGAAGATTTGATGACCCAAAGTTGTGAAACTTATACAACCTTGTGGAATCATCAGCAATACCAGTAGCTAGAATCTGTTTAGGATCTCTTAGATCCTTGATTACAACATCATGAGGTGAAAATTCAACAATTTTACCTTCACCTGAATGAGTTATCTGATATACAGATAGAAGGTTGCTGGATAAGGTTGGAACACATAATACATCATTAAACTGACCATTGTCTAGATGAACAGTTCCAGTCCCTACAACATTAAGAGATCTATCATCACCAACATATATATTTTTGGTGTTACAATCATGTAAAGAAGAAAACATGGCTTTGTTTTTGGCCATGTGATAAAAGGCTCCAGAATCAATGAGCCACTCATGAGAATGAGAAGAAGAAGATACATTTAATGCATAACCAGACTGAGATGATTGACAACGACATGCAGAAATTGCCATTCCTGAAGATGAAGTTGAAGTTGAAGTAGAAGAATGCTCCACATGGATGTTATGTTTCTTCATTGCGGCTTCCAAGGCTTCCATCTTCTTAAAGCATTTAGATTATAAGTGGCCATCTCGATTACAAAAGTTACAATGTCTATCAGTCTTCTTCCATTTGTTTTTATTGGTCTTATCATTTTGCTGAAATGATCTTTCATTTTGAGACTGAGTTTGCTTAGACCCTTGTTTGGTTTAGGACCATTCTTTCTAGGATATGACTTCTTAGGATTCTTTAAATTTGGTTGCTGCTGGGCGGCTAACGCTTTCTTGGAAGAGTTTCCAAGATTAAGAAGACCAAGGTGTAAGAGTTTTTCTTGTTCTCTTATTAAAGAATCACAAAAAGAGTCAAAGGAAGGGGCCTTGTAGTCTTTTCCTTGACAAATGAAAGCTTCCCTTGTAGAATGGAAGGTGGAAACAAATACAGAGTAGGCTGGTCCCAACTTAGTAAGGATGGAATAAATAAGGGTACTATCTTCTTTCTTAACCTTAACACCTTCCAAGAGATATCTAAGGGTCTTGAATTTGGACAAGAAATCTTCAATGCAAGAAAAATTATTAGGATCCAATGTAAGCAACTCATTTTCAAGTTGATGGGCTCTAATTTCATTTTTAATCCCAAAAACTTTAGTGATTTGTTCCAATGCTTCATGAGGAGTATCAAGTTCTGCAATATGGAAACTAAGATCAGGAGAAATAGACATCCCTATCAAACCACGTGCTTGATCTTGTCTATTTTCCCATTTATCAACCTTGTCTTCATCTTTTGGTTTCTTCTCTTGGCCCGTGGCTATTCTGTAGAAACCTTTACTTCTAAGTAAATCTTCCATGTAGGCTACCCATTGGAAGTAGTTAGTGCTGTCAAGAATGACTTGGCATGGACTTTTCCATTTTAAAAAAAAAAAACTGAAGCTGAAGATGCTAAAAGTAAGTGTTCCAATGGATAGATCTCGAAAAATTAGGCTGTTTAAAAAAAACGGCTCTGAAAAAGGCTTCCGGATGAAGAAGTTATGGCTTTTTGAAAAAAAATTGTTGAAGTCGCCGGCAAAGTGCGCGAATGTGCGGGAATGAAAAAAAAAAACGCCCCCACAAAATGGAGATTTGAACCCAAGACCTCTACTCTCTTAAAATAGCTTTGAACCAATTGAGCTATACAAAAAATTTGAGAGAGAGAGAGAGAGAGAGAGAGAGAGAGAGAGGGGGCCTTGGGTTGCGTGCTTGTCTTGAGAAAGCTCTTTTTTTTCCTACAAAACAAAAACACAAAACCCAACACGAATATGCAAAGAAAAACGAACCTTACGGCTCGAAGTTAGCTTTAGCCGGAAACTAAATATTTTTCTCAAAGTTTCTGATTTTCCAAGATCACACTAAGGTGCAGGGAAAAGAGCATACGCATGAGAGAAAAAAAGCTTCCTTTCTGTTTCTGATTTGCCCAGATCGCACAGAGTCGCAGGACAAAGAGCATACGCAGAAATGAAAGGTATAGATCCGGTAATAAAAAAAAGGCTAAATAAACAGAAACTGAAATAACCAGAGAGAAAATAACAATAAACTGCAGATAAACACTGTATACCTCCAGATCTTAAAAATGATGCAGATAGGGCTACCGGAAACCTTTTCGTGTGAAACGAAAGGGGTTCCTCACTGGAACAGATGCTCCGAACACAACAGAGCAGTCCTCTCGGCCCGAAAGCAGTCAGAAACAGTAGATCTAGGAAACGACAACCGCATGCAGTTCTACCGGCTTCAGATTTGGATCACCAACGGACGCGGCCCTCAAATAGCTCTGATACCATGTAGGAATTGACAGGGTAAGTTCCTCAGACAGAACACCAAAAGGACACCGCTCACAAACAGATCACAGATCAATACACCAGTATTTTGACGTGGTTAAAACCCTCAGAGAGGGAAACAGTCCCCGGCCTGCGCCAACGTGGCTACTACAGGCAATTTATTAATAAAAGAATGAAAATTTACATAAGCTTCTCTCATGCACGGTTAACCTACAAATGACCCTCCATGCGCTTTAAATAGAATTCATGGACCAATCGGGTGTCAAGCCACGGATCAAGTGTCGGTAATACCGAGGAGAGAAGGAACCGTCGGATCACTACATATCGTGACCGTCGGATTGTAAGTTACAAAATGTACAACGGTAAAGAAACACACTTTACCTAACTCTATACCTAACTCTATACTAGACCAAGTTGAACTTAACTATTTCCTATGTGTTGGAATATCCTAACAGAGTCCACTTGATAGCAGTTTACTCACTATTTTAAATGTCCACTCGGTTGTTGCAACTTTTGATGAATGTGAAGTTACACATTGTTTGAGATCATTTTTCTAAAATTCTATTGTAGGAAAAAGAAATTTTTTATCATATATGTTATTAGTTGAGTTTTCCGACCAATCTACACTCAGTGAGCATTTTTTTTTTATTTGAATGTAAGTTAGTGGCATGCTATGATCTGAAATAACTAGTTAAAAAATTATGTTTATTTTCTTGTAGACGTGTTGGAAAAGATTGTGTTTTCTTTGATAAAGCATCTCTCTCCTCCATATATTTAAATATATTCATTGCCCTGGGGGTAATATATGTTTTGAATCCAAGTGAATGTAATGCATGTATACCAATATGGGGAATTAATGTTTAGAAACATCATAGAAATGATGTTTGGTGTCAATGTGGGGAAGAGATGTTTAGAAACAACTTGTAATTTTAGTTTGGTGATAATGAGGGGATGAAATGTATAGAAGCAACATGTAATTGAAGTTTTTTGGTACTAAACTAGAGTAGAACTGAGTGGGTTCTAAATCATTTTTCTTTTATGTAAGCTTCTTTTTTATCAACAAATAAACAATGTATGTATGAAAGTTGTTGTAATGGGTTTTTTCCATTATTTCAATCCCTTTACCTCAACAATTTAAAATAGTACAATAATTCATTATATTTGACTATTTATAGTTATAAATTGTGTGGCTATGGGTGGGGGATATGGCTTATGTAATACAACACAACTATTATAAAGAAAATAACTTTGATTTTTCGAAGTTTTCATAAGTATAAGTTATTACAATCTGCTTCAATATTGTTCTATTAGTTTATTTACTAAGTTTGAACTGGAATATCTAATCGAGATTTAAATTCATTGCTATAGCATATTATTATAGCAACATGTTAGAAAAATATATATTACAGAGAAATGGAACACATAAAATATTGTAGAAATATAAACACAAAAAATGCATAAAACAAGAGAGACACAGGTATACGTGGTTCACCCAGTTTGGGCTACATCCACAGAGAAACATCCAGTCCTTCTTTTATCATATTATCCACAAAACTGAAGAGATACAACCTACAGCAGATCCGCTATAACACCAGCTTCGCTCTCAATCTCGTCTCTCTTCCTCACTCAGAATACAGATCTACATAGATGTAATACAATTCCCTCATATAGAGCGAGTGGTTGTCTTCTAGGGAAAAAAACCCTAAATTAAACATAACTTCTACTATCGGATCATTCGCCTAATAAACGGCCCAGATTGATTAGAAATTACTAGACTTTTACAAGGCAATTGTACATGTACTTTTAGCTTCGGGGGTGCTACCCGCGAACTCATGTCGGGGGACTACTGGCCCCTGGACCCACCAGCCGGGGGGGTCCCTCCCGCACCCGCCCGCCACCCCCCGTGTGGAAGGGGTGTATAGTCTTCCTGGAGTATACATCCAGCTGAGACCTTTGAATACAGAGGATAATGAGGCTCCACACCCAACAGAACATATAGGAAATCATCTACCTATATTTAAATAAAGTATCAACTCATTTGAACATTGAATTAACAGACTTTTTCCACAATTAAAATTTAAGATAATTATCTTTGCATTTTCTTAATTCATTCATGCATTATCCATTACATTGTGAATTAAGGTGATATGAGATTACTTTGTTATGAAATGTTTTATTTAAATCATTTACTTATAAAGGTTCCATAATATTAATGAAGAGCATTTTCATAAATGAGTCACTTTGAATATAACTTTCACTTTGAACATATCCTAGTTGGAATCTCCTGTAAAGAAACAAAATTGTATAAAGTTTTGATTTCTTTCTTATATGCTATTATTTCTTATGCCATTCCCTTAAGGCGTTTCCTTTGCAACATATAATACAAATACTAGTTTTTAAATCTTTTTTAAACTAACCAACACTTTAAAAATTACCAATATACTAGCCATATACCACACATATTATACTAATATAACAATATTCCAACTATAATTCAAATAAAAAATCTAACTATAAAATTCGAAATCCACTTTTTATTTGTTGAAATAAAAATTAAAAGATATTAAACTAAAACTTTAAAATATATATGTATATGGTCGACTTGATGAGTCTCATAACCAAACTGTACACAATCAACGAGTTCATAAGAAACTAGAAATTCGGTTACTCCATCAACATGTTCCGAAATACCTTGCTAATTACTATGATTTAATTACTCCATTAATGCAAACCTTATCACTTGTATATAATCTCATACGTAAATTTTCATCCTTTTTTCCTTATTTCAAAGGAATAATTTCGACACAATTTTTCTTATCTCAAAGGTTTATTATGGTGATTGGAATTATTATTATTTTTTAATTAATATAAAAAAATAAGTTAAAGTAGATAAATAAATAAACCATTTTTTCAAGTTTTAGTAACAAATAATTAATTCAAACTATAATAATAAAATTATTGTTAATTTTTTATGAGACAATTTAATTAGCAATTACCATAAAAATGGAAATATATTAAAATTATGTATGAAGAAGTTTGAAGTTCAAATCTCTAATTCATTTATACTCCTAAAAAAGCTTTATAAACTTATAATAATAACTATTAAAATTCATAATACCATTGAATTCACCTATATCTAATAAGTACAAAACTAACTAGTATTCCTCTCTTATTAATAATAATAATAAAAATAAATTTAATGACTAAACAAATTTGATCTAAGATGGTTTGGGGGATAACAATGCTTTATTTCATTCTTATGAAAGACAAATAATTTATGTAGTAAGTGGACTCTAAAGCTCTTCATGCAAAGGTCGTTTGACTTCCTTGTACACTCAACCTCGAGCTCTAATGTATTTGGGTAGCATTTGTATTGTGCCCAATGTTTTCTAAGTACTACCGGAGAGATAGGTTCAACAAAAGGTGAATCTAAAAAGACCAGAAGCCGTTGAATCTTAATTATGCCAAACTACAAAATTCCAAGGAATCATCTTAAAATAGTATGTGCCTAGTTTCTCCAACCCTCTACGCATGTCTTTAAAGGTGTTGATCCTTTTGTATGAATGGATTATAACTAACACGTTCTTTCCACTATAACCACTCTAGTTTCTTATATATATTAGGATTGTGATGAAATTGAGTTAGTTTATGTGAGCAGTTGCTTGGGAATGAATAGATGTTTGGCTGGATCCTCTAAGTAAATTTCCGGCATGACTTATAATCTAATGATTATTCCATAAATAAAACAGAAGAATTTTTTACTCATGTGTCATGTTGTCTTATTTATTATACATATATTAAGCTTTTCTCATTGGGAAGGTTTGTGATTACAAGATAACTAATGGACTACAAAAAAAACTTCATTAAATCTTTAGTTTTTACTATATCAATTAATTCATAGTTATCTTGCATGTCTTAGGTGAGACTTATTTCCTTTGTAAGACTTATTTCCTTTGTAAGGTTAAAAGTGTTGTCCTAACAAATTACAAAAGGAAACTTTATTAAATCTTTAGTTTTCTTTATATTAATTAATTCAAAATTATCATGCATGCTTTAGGTGAGACTTTCTTCCTTTGGAAGGTTGAAAGTGTTGTCATAATAAATTACTATAGGATTTTGTTGGACATCTTTTTATAGACCTCATGTTTGTCACAGATCCAACAACATGGTTCCGATATAGGGACCTCAGACAATGTAGAGTAAAAATATGCAATGGAAGTTGAGAAAGACCAAAATTCAAGGTTGGTTAGAAGAAGGAATTCATGAGCTCACTTATCAAGAAAGTTTGTATCTATGACAAGGTGTTGCAAGACTTATAGATAAATGTTTGTTTGAGTGCTTTCATCAAATTTTCTAGAAACAATTTATACTAAACATGCTTGAATGACCATAAAGACTCTTAGAGAAGCATTGAAGTTGAATTCCATGGTCAAGAGTTGAGTAGACCATTGAGAACTTGTTAAAGATCCAAAAGTATGACCATATGTTGACTTGAGTGATTGATTATTTAAAAGAATATTCTATTGAAAGATATGCTTTGAAGTTTATGATAGAATATCACTAGTCATTGACTAAGTGCCTAGAATATTTGAAGAACGGGATGTGTAGAAGAGTAATTAAAAAAATACTAGCATGGACAAAAAATATTAATGGTGTAATGGGGTATGTTTCTAATCCCCACTAAGATGGAAGGGTAAACCTTGCTTCGGACAAGTGAAATTTTTAAGAGAAACTAATGGTAAAATCAATGTCATAAAATATTTGAAGGATCAGCAATGGTAAAGGTATTTTTCTCTAAAAGCTATTAATATAAGCGACAAAAAAGTGTGTAGAGATAGTAGAGAATCGATGTCTAGAAGAAATATAAAAGATCCATTCCAAATAGGATTTGTTGATAGAAATATATGGTCTTTGAGATGCATCCAAAGGGTGACCAAATGTTGTACAAGAAGAGAGAAGTGCAAGAAGGATATTATGTCAAACCTAAAAGAGATGATCAAGAAAGTGTGGTAATTTGGAGAAGTCATGGGTTCACAAGGGTGGAATGAACTTATGAGGAACTAGTATGGTAGAGACATGATGATGTAGAGAATGTAGATACTTAGGATATGGACATAGAGATGCTTGCTAACTTATACATAATTGTAGAAGTTATGGAAGAGCATAATGAAGAAGATGATACATCTAAATATTATTTTTATTTTGCACCATTATAGTATTCAAACCTTCTAGAAAGCCATGTTATTAGGGAAATAGATTGAAATGGCAGCGAAGCTAGTCCTCCATAGATCTTATCTATCACTCTTTATTATTTTTATCATGATCTCATGATCGTTGCTATATAGAGAAGAGGTTTGTTTTTTATTAGCAATTTGAACACTCTTGATATGGTTATTTTAGACAATGTAACTATGACTAAAAAAAGGGAATTATAATTTGTCTTCAATATTTTATTGTTCCTTAAGTGTTATTGTTAGAGAAGAATTGCTTATGAAATATAAAGGGGACTATGGATTATTGTGATTTTAGAGTCACTAAAGAATTATGGAAGAACCATAAAATGATTCCTCTCTATGGCTATGTCTATTTCACAATAGAGTTGACAAAGACATACTGCAACACTGATTCTTTTTTGATATCATATGGAATGTGTAAATAACCATGAATGTGATTCCTTAATAGTATTCGAAATTATGTTGTAAGGAAGAGTGCTACAATGGTATATAAAGAGTGAGGAGAGTGCTTCTCCAATAAATTGTGTGACTCTGCTTTATTTGAGAGTACACTTCATGATGGAGTTTCAAAGTTGAATTTGAAATAATAGAGAATTAAAGAGTTAAAAAGAAAAATAGAAAAGTGGGAGAAATCATCTAGGTGCATGAAAAATGGTTTAAATATATGAAAATTCAATTGAATTACACCATTAAAGAGGTGTAGCATAAGGAATGAGATATTTTATGCTATATGTGTGTTGTTACCAAACCTGTAGACATCATTTCTACAACAATTGTTATTGACATGGTGAGAACCTTTAGAATTACAAATGCATTTGAAATGTGTCAATCAATTACATAAGGATTTTGTTACAAGGTTGGTTCCAAGGTTAACATAGTTCTACCACTAGTGCACCACCTTGAATGAAAAGATTTGGGAATTAGTGAAGCGAAAAAAATAGTGCACAAAAAGAAACATGGGGTGCACTATATGAAATACAAGGTCATCTATGGAATTATTTCCCCATGTTTATAGATATAAAACTAAAGTCATGAACCCATTTTTTAGAAAGGTAGATGGGCGTATTTATGAGATATGCCAAATATAAGGTCATCATCCCCATCATTAACTTTTCCTGTTAGAATATATAATTATTACAATAGTGGTACATTTTCACTTCTCTTGGGTAAATATTCACTATTTATAGGATTTTTATGCATATCTTTTACTTGGAAAGAGACATGAGAAGAAATTGTTGATGGTGGAGTTAGCTAAGGATAGAAATAATGTGTAGAATTAGAGAAAATTTATCAAACACTAGAAACTAATGTGAATCATCCATTGGTATGGTGTTAAAAATATAATGAAGTGCGGCACAACACACATAATTATCCATATACATTTCATTACTCCAAATACTATCAAAAGGTCAAACATAACTTAGGATTATTAAGAGATGATTGAGAAGTGGGAGGTATGAAATAGGAGGTAGTGCAATGTGAACATCGCCAATTCATAGTTGTAGATCCTTAGTGGAAATTATTTATGTTGAAAATATATAGGAAAAAATATCATTATTTGAGGTGAGGCCATGATATGAGTGGATGTGGGACCCTTGGATCAAGGGCCTATCAATAGGGTAGGACCTGTAAACATTTGATTTGGTTTAGTAGAAAAGAATTGTGTGTGAAGCATGAACTTGTTTGGTGTGCAAGATGTTAGATCTAAATAAGTGGAAAGAGTGATATTCATAGTCAACCCATCAAGTATATGCTTGAGCCTTATAGTGTAATTAGCTAAATATTAAGTCTAGTGACGGATAAATACATTCTTGTAGATTCTAGGAAATGATCAAGATATAACTAGTTTGAAGGACATTCTTTAATAACGGTTGGAATCATCTCTCAATGTAGTTGATTGACCGAATATAAAAAACAGAAAATCATAGAAAGAGTTATGATTAAATTTAGTAATTATAATATAGGAGTAATCAGAATTTTTTCTCTTTTCAAGATTAAATGTGAAAATCTTGCCCACGAATTCTTGAGTTTTGATTAGAAAAGCTACATTGGTTTGCTCACAAATCTAACTATGATTGTTTAACCAATCACAAATTTTTCCAATTAATAGAATAAAACAAATGGAGGATGATCTACATGTGTTCAACTCCTATGTAAATTGTGAAGTATTAATATATTTGACGATATTAATCCTTACCTTGCCTACTAGGGATTAATTCGGAATTTTGTACTGCTTCCCTTTTGAACTTGAAACAACAATAAAGGTGGTCTTAGAAACACGAACAAAAAGTAATTCATCTTTTGGATCTAACTTTAGAATAATTATCGATGGAAATATTAGAAGAATTTTTGGATGGTGGTACCCTATGTAATTTGTATAATCTCATTCCCAACTAAGAATTATTATTCTCACCTCTGTAATTCGAGTAATTTCTCTTGGACGCATCATTTTTGTAGTCATAACCTACATTACACATTTTTTAATCATCATATGACCTTACAATACTTCACATAGTTGAATCATCCCATGATTTGGTAAATTTGTAAGGCACATGGATTATCCTTCGTTTTTAATGCTTTGTGTGCAAAAATCCATTAGTTTTTGTGTTAACTTATTACATGTAAGAAATACTAAGGAATAGTTGATTAACATGCTTGTGGTTGTTAAGATGGCATACGAGGTATATGTGGAACTTCTTAAAATTATTGTGTTATTAATAATAATAATATAGTTTTCTACCATGTCCATTAAATTTGTGGATTCTTATTGATTCTTATTGAAATTTTCAAAAACAAAGTTATCAACTTAATGAGAACGATAACCTGAAAACAAAAATTATATTCCAAAAAACTTCTATTTTTGTGCAAAAACACATGAAAGAACACTCAAAAAATAAAAAGTATTGATGTTGCATCAACATTGAACTGTTATTCTTTATTTTTTTTTTGTTAAAAATCCATTTTTTTGTAAGTTTGGTAGGGCTACATCTTCATCATGTCCAATATATGACCCCGATAGGGGTGAGGAATTGAATCAGTGACTTCACGTTAAGGAGTGTCTTAAAAGAGCAACCAATCATTGTCTATCCAAGACCACCTGGACAAATTCCATTTTTGTTTAGGAACGACATTAAAATCCAATTTGTTTGTGAAATAAACATGAAAAAACACCCCAACAATGAAAATTGTTGTTGTTTCATTAACTATTCTTTTTTTCTTTAGGGTTAAAATTGCATTGTTTTTGAAATAATGGCATTAAAAACTAAATTTTCTGTGTAGTAAACATGAAAAACCACCTCAAAATTGAAAAGTGTTGATGTTGCATCAATTTTGTTTTTTAATTAAAAATCTAACATTTTTTAGCAATGACACTAAAAATAAAATATGATGACTCCAAAAAACCTTAAAACTCCAATATTTTTTTATAAAAACATTAAAGATAAAATATCACAACTCTAAAAAACCTAAAATTTCCAACAATTTTCAAGCATAAAGTTCAAGAGAAATATCATGACTCCAAAAAATCTTAAAATTTGGACATTTTTCAACCATGATGTTAAAGATAAAATGTCATAACTATGAAAAACCTTTAAAAATTAAGCATTTTTTAACCATGGAATTAAAACTAAATATCATGAAAATAAAAATAAAAACTTTAAATTTTCAACATATTTCAAGGTCAAATATCATGACTATTAAAAATAACATTAAAAATACATTCCTAGCAAAAAGCATCGCTATACCAAGTGTATTTTTTTTTAATGCTAAAAGTATAACTTTTTTAAGATTTTAGCCTAAGACAACTTGAAATATTGCAATAGAAAGTTAAAAAGAAATCATCAAATTGATACACATTGGGAGCAGACATGACCCATTGCAACGAAAAATTAAAAACTCGCCATCAAAATGACACATAGTGGTGGACTTGATCCATTGTAATGAAAACTTAAAAATCAACTTCAAAATGACACTAGTAGGTTGGGTTATTAGTCAGTCCATGAACTTGCACGAATAAAGTAAAAAATAAAAATAAATAAAATGAAAAAATAAAAATAAAATACATAAATAAGAACAAAAGTTCGAGAAATAATAAAAAATTAAAAATAAAAAAGCCTCCAGAGCCATCTCATAACAGTTGATTTCTGAGTGTTTCGAAATCTAATATGGTTTATCATGAAATGATTAGATTAGAATAAAATAATAATTCAACCGGTTTTAAAGTTAAGTAAAATTTCCCTTAAAAAAAATAAATTAATAAATTCAAAAAATTAATTTATTAAAAAATAATAATTTATAACATATCTTAAAAATAGGAAATAGGTATTAATATATTATTTTATTATGAATAAATAATATATACTAAATAAATATTTATATAATTATATATAATATAGTGTTGTAAACGAAAGTTTAGGATAATGAGGAAACAGGATTAGATAAAGAATAATTTATAAAACTAAAGAAAGATTTTTTTTTTCAAAAGTATAGAAGATAATAGAGCTCATTTTCTGGAGGTTTTCATGAACAATGGTTATAGAAAGTATCAAGGCCTGAAATCTTTCTAGAAAGCAGAAAAAAGGACCAAGGGTTAAAACTAATCCCAACAATCTTATTTCCATAGTAAATCTTCTTTTTATTCAAGGAACTACTGACATGTTGGCTTGTATTCTTAAAAAGAACAATATATCTTCCACATTCAGGTCACTTAACACTATTTGGTCTTCCCTTAGGTCTGTCAAAGACTGAATTAGCCCCTCTAACTCTAAAGGTGTTTACATGATTTCTTCTTCGTGTGGGAAGCCTTATATATATGAGATAGATCATTTTATCAAGGGTAGAATTCAGGAGCGTACTACGGGCATTAAGCATAATCAATCTCACTCTTCGGCTCTTACTAAACATTTTACAAAACTAAGCATCACATTTATATTAAAGATACATGTATCATTGCTAAGATATCTCATTATCATCATAGGAAGTTTTGAGATGCCATCTAGATAGAGAAATCGTCTGCCAACAATCATAAAAAAGATGATGGTTTGAGAATCGGTAGAAATTAGATCCCTACTCTCTCAAAACATTCTTTTTCTTGGTTTTAATCTGTCTTTTATTTTTCTAATTTTATTAATATTGTTTTTATTTTTTCTCCTCTTTTTTTCTTTTGTTAATTTATGTTATCTTTATTATTTTATTATTAATTATTTTCTATTATAATATTATTTATTTTGTACACAATATTATTATTAAATGTCTATATACATTATAATAGTTTTTTAACTTATTAATTTTATTTGACCTTTATCTTTTGAGTTATTTATTATTGATTTAATGACTTTTTCGTATATCATTGATTTGTATATGGTGGATATTATTATTTATTATTAACATCTAGATTAATATTAAAATATATTTATATTTCTGATTTACTTGTCGAAGGCAATCTATATTGTTATTTGTTTATTGGTAAAAAAACTCTGAACTTTAAAAAATTTTCAAACAATCTATAATTTTATTAAGTTTTAAAATAAATAAATATTAAATTAATTTTTTGAAATTTAAAATTTAGTTACAAATTTTTTGAATTTAAATTTATATTTACTAATTAGTTAACTTCAATAAATTATTTAATTTATTAAAATTTTTTATTAATATTTTCAGAATCAAATTATTTACAAAATTAAAATAAAATATGTTCTCTCCCTAGCAAACAAGTGTCGTTAAAGTAACATCATATCTTATGTTTACGTGTCAAAAATACCCTAATCAACTTTAATATTATTTATTATGCATAACTGATCCCAACCCTTCACATTTCACCAAATTAATAATTAAAGGCAAATTGTTCTAATACTACTATAAGCATATTGGTTACATATTAAAAAAAAATAAAAAAAATATTACTCACCTTGCTTTACGTGTACATACTACTATAAGCATGGTTACATTATTATTAAGAAAAAAATTAAAAAAAATATTACTCACGTTGCTTTACGTGTACATTACATTATTATTAAAAAACAAAATTATTAAAAAATAATATTACTCACGTTGCTTTACATGTACGTTACATTATTATTAAAAAACAAAATTATTAAAAAATAATATTACTCACCCTGCGTTACGTGTACATGTACGTGTGATTTAAAACTATTTAGTTGTCCTATCAATTTCAATAGCCAATTATCTCATGGCCCTGTTCGTCTTGACATATCTCCATTGGATTCTCATATCCAATTATTTCATAACCCTCTTCCTCTTGAGATATCTTCATTGGATTCTCATCCTTATGAGAGTCGAGCTTTATTAATAGAGTACGTTGGAAGTTCTAATTTGAATTATTAATAGAATATGTCAGAAGTTCTAATTTGTATTATTATGAATTACATTTTTTTGCCTAACATTTTTATGTGATTATTAAAGGCAATAGTCTATAACGCGACTTTTTGAAAGCTTTTCCGGTCAAAATCCGGCAGCAATTTATTGGAATCCCAAGTTTGATAGCTAGTTTTTGCACAATCAATGGCTCTCTGGGGTTTTTCAGGGCGCTGAATCCAAATATGTAGTTAAAAAACCATTTTAACTGCTTAAAAATCAAGATTTAACCTCATTTCTTCCGCCAGATTCCATCACCGGAATCTCCAAAAAGTCCCATTATAGACAACTCCCTATTAAAAAAAAATAA